>JALPQI010009398.1:0-41403 GCA_025490895.1 Thaumatotibia leucotreta
TATTGACCAATCAGCAACCGTCACGTCACGGCAAACAATGTTGCCTCTCTCAAATATTTCAGACTTCAAATAAGGGACAGAAGCTTAATAGTACATTTAGGGAGGTAAGTACGGTATTAGTAACGAGAGTGCGGCTTTTAATGATTCCAGTTAGTATGCCTCTTATCGACCGTCATGCATACAATGTTATTTATTTTTAGATTGAAAAGTATATTCAATTCAGTAATTGTAAAATCGTTATGGTATAAATTACAAAATTAAAATAAAAAACAATTTCTTACTTAGTTAGAAATCGCTAAATGCACGCAACGAAAGCAAATTTCCGCCATCTTGCTTATAAACACATGTAAGTTTTTTTTTTAATACAGTTACGCCCAGAAATCAGTAATAAGTTTGAAAATTTATTAAATATCCTTGCAAAATTAACCTTAAGAACATAATATACATATCTAGTTTTCAACCACCAACTACGTTTTGGTTATGTACGATACATCGTACACCATGTATTTAAGGGTTAATTTATTAACCGGCCATATTTTTGGCTGCGTCAAAAGTGCTTCGACAAAAACTGTGGATCAGTGTCCTAACCCACAAAACTTTACAAGCATACAATTCTAAAAAAAATCTATACGAAAACTTGATAATTTTGTATAATGATACGCTTGTAAAGATTGGTGGTTTGGGCCCCAGGGGTCCATTTCTCAAAAACTTGTAATACAACAAGTGGAAGTCTCTCTTTAACACTATTATTTAGACGGGCGTATTTCTCGAACGCTTGTAACTTGTAAATACAAGTGGAAGTCTCTTTTTAACACTATTAATTTGATAAGGACTTCCGCTTGTATTACAAGTTACACGCTTTCGAGAAATACGCCTAAGGACTTTCCACTTGTATTACAAGTTAACACGATTTTGAGAAACCTATTTCTCCAGGATAAGTGCGGATAATCCAAATGTCTATAAAACGAATAGGTAACTTACATGTTATTAGCATGTAAGTTACCTATTCGTTTCGTTCGTTTATTATCTTATTTTTTTTATGTTATTATCAGATATAATGATGTTAGTTTTGTAGTAGTAGTGGTATTTTAAGCAATAATATGGATATGACTCAAAATTTGATTAAAGGAATAAAATGAAACGAATAATTTATTGAAATTTGATTTCGAAGCATTAAGGTGACTATTTACAAAGGTTTTCATAGTTACCGGTTCTTCGGTGTCTAAAATTAGGTACTTTTCTGAAAATGATTAAATGATTAATTTTTCAATCAACTTTGGGGTCATGTCCGATTGTCCGTATTATTGCGAGCAATGACGCACATTTGTCCTATCTCGGGTTCTTATTGACAAATATCTACAATTTTTGTATATAAATTAAATCTAAGAGGAGCAATGCCGCCGGCATCCTCGGTACAATTTTAAATATAGGTAAGTTATAAGGTAGATTCGTTAGATTAAAAATTTAAAGTCAATTAGTATTTTGTTACAAAACTATGAAAACAGATGAACTCGCGTATATTAATTTAATTTAACTTCATCCCAACGTTTCGAACACTTTAAAGGGCTCGTGGTCTGCAGGCTACTGACAATGGAGGAAATTTAATAGATCTATCTCCATCAAAATAAGAAAGATAAGTACAAAACTACCCACAAAGTAAGATATACTAAACCACAGAACAGGCAATAAGGATGGATGTACATACTAAATTTACAAATTAAGCTAGTTATTCATTATAAGTATTTTCAGAATGAAAACAAGAAACAAAATAAATAAATAAACTACGCCGGTTCTATCCCTACGCCACTGCCTGAGAAGTATTTCCTTCCTTTGTATGATTGTATTGTTAGGAAGATATAAGTTTAATGCATGATGATCTTAAGATGTACTATAAATGCTTTTGAAAAGAGTTGTCCCGCTGAGTTATCTTTTTAACAATACAATCATACAAAGGAAGGAAATATCCGTTACTATGTTAACCGTACCTACTGCCCGTCATTTAAGATATTATACCGGGCGTTTGGTTAGCGGTGTCGGAGCTTTTAAGGGCTTAAACTACAATCAATTTCATCGATAAATTACCATACATTTTTTTTTTCATTGCTCATGCTCGGAAAGTGGGTTGTTGTTTATCTATGATACGGGTGGCAAACGATGCATCGCGACCCTTGGGTTGCAAAAAGATATGTTCCTATTAGTGCTCGCCTTGTAAAATTGTAAGCACAAACCCGAACAAAGTGCCAACAATACTCATATTTAGAAACAAACCGAAGATATTAGTTCTTGGTTGCTAGTTTTTGTTTTAATTTGTAGCGATAATCGTAAGTTAAATATGTCAATTCATTAAATTATTTTAATTTTTCGGTTAAAATTTAAGTGTTTTGGATTTATATAGCGGTGACCAAGAGGAACAAACATATCAAGTTTTTTTTTAATTTTAATACGCGTAGGTAAGCGACGGAATAATGGTATACTGCCATATATTAATTTATACTTAAAAATAAATTCTTACTAGTAACTATTACATTAAATTAATAGTTTTTCAACACACTTGCTCGTAACGTAGGTATTATTGAACCGCTATTAGGCTCATAATCCAAGATATTAAACACGCGTGCTTTTTCATTACGTTATTGTTCTAGTGCGGTAATAACATAACCCGACCAAGTATGTTTGCAAACATTTCCAAGTATTATGTCATGTAGATGAAGCATTCGAATTTAGTCAGGTTATGTTTATTTTTTAAATTGACCAAAGAATTGACATGTGGCAGAAATAGCGGAATCCAGAATATTATTTCAAAATAATATACATTTTCATAAATAAATAAATAAAATATTTAAATTGTGCATCCAAATTATCGAGTAATTATATTAAATGTAAAGTTATCGTATTTTTAAGGTCTCTGCCCACTAGACCGTAGCATACCATGACCGTAGCATGAACGTATCAGACAAAAAAATATTCTTTGTATGGAAAAGTATGAGACTATGCCCACTAGGACGTTCCGTCGCCGGCCAATACCGTCGCGTGCCATGCACGGACCGGCAACAATTGTCGGCGAGAATATTTTGCCGGACCCGACACGCTACGTGCATGGCACGCAACGTTGCCGGTACGGTGTGCGCAGGCGGCGAAACGGTGAGCATACGGGTTCCATTTACATATTTGTATTGTATTTACAATTTTTATCCAAAACTCTCCAAATTTTTCACTTTTGATAGTGAGTAATAATTTTCTAATGGCGAGACAACGGAAACAATATAATCAGTATCGCTATTTTCTGAGAAAAAAAACTTACTTAATTGATTGTAAACCCGCAAACCGAAGATTTTCATCGAGATTGAAAAATATTACTTCGTTTCTTACAAACAAAATAATTAAACGAAATATCAATTTTGAAACAGTCATATAACTTAACGAATTTATCCAGATAGATTGCACAATTTGTTTCTTTTTTTACATGGTACGAACCATGCTTTTGATGTGGCTTTCTAAAATAAATTTTATTGGTTTTAGATTTTTATTACAATATGTACCTACACAAAATCGATATCTTTTTTTTCGAAAAACCTATGCTCTTTAGCAGCTACTTCATTGTTATTTAAAATCAATTATTGTTCCAAAACTATTAGAAGATGTAAAAATAATCAAACAAAACCAGTACTTGACGGAGTCACATTGACAATCATGACAATTCCAAGAAGTTTTAGTTTAATATCATAGATTACACTTATCAGTGTCTAGGTTACCTAGACAATGATAAGTGTAATTTAATACTATAATAATATTAATGATAAATAAACACATTCCGCCATATAAATGTATAAGTAGCATAACTGACGATTCGAAAGTGCTTGTTGCTAAGCCTACTCAATAAATAATTTTTGACTTTGACTTGACTCAGTAACAAGTCTAGTAGGTACTTCAATGGATTTCGATCGCAGTTTACGATGTCTGCTCAGAAAAATAGGTGTAGAAATAAACTCCTAGGAAAATACTAGCACAGCGATAGTAGTCTAAAGGGCGCTAAAACAATTTGCAACTGATAAAAATGTGACAATGGAACGATAACGACGGATATGAATCGCTCATACTACGGGGATGATACGTAATTGCGACACGGATGATACGTGGTTGCGACGCGGATGCAACGGTCACTAAACGGGCTTAGCACGGACATGAAACGATGTACACACGTTATAGTGGGCATAGTAGTCCGTGTCGTCTCACATTCCGTGTCTGATACGTTCATGCTACGGTCATGGTATGCTACGGTCTAGTGGGCAGAGACCTTTATATTGGCAGTTTTTTTTTTATATTGGCTGTTTATGGATAGGATTGCTGCCTTACAAATTTGCGCGCGTTTAAAAATTCCGAAAGTATGCGCGCGCCGTTTTAAAGTTACCATTGTAATCATTGTATAGTATTTGTTATTCGGAGTGGAGTCAATTTCAAATGTTTGTTGCGTTTATTTTGTTGTGTTTACTGTTATTACTTTTATGTGAATTGTGAACTTCAAGTAATGAACAAGAAAAAAATAAAAAGGTTAAACGTAACTTTGGGATAGTTCCTAAGTAAGTAGTAAAAATTACCTAGCAACAAAGGTTAGTAAAAGTGTTACTTTCCTCGCAAGTGTGTTGAAAAACGTCGTATGAAACTCGTGTGCATTGATCATTATACTTGATGATCAACTTAGCACACAGTATCATAATGTACTATTATGTTTTCTCTTTCCTCTCATTCGTAATGAAAAGTAGAGTGTTTAACTCGGGTGAAAGGCACCCATTTTCGACTCGCACTATTGGCGACTAACTCCTCGTCAAACAAACTACCTCGTCGGAAATGGGTGCCTTTCCACCCTTGGTTAACAATCTACTATTGCGCCAACGATAATTAAATGGCGGTAATTTTAAAATTTCAAACTGACGAATACGGGTGCACGTGGTATTTCTGGCTTTATACGTTTGTTATCGGCCCTATTCTTGCAAAAAAAGCAAATTTTGTTAAAGAGCTCATTAAATAAGCAAACTAATTAAGCTAATCATTTGACTCAACTATTTCTACAACAAGGCAAAAAAAAATTAAAATTAAAAATAGTTACAATTTACCTTCATTTTTCAATTAATTTAATTGCATGAAAACTAGGTCGTTAAGAAAGGTTTTGGGTGTTGTTATTTGTTAGTACAGGATGTTAGCTAAAAAATAACACCATAATTACAGTTATATTCGTCCATACAGCAACTTGCAAGTAAACGCGGAAAAGACGTGCTATAATCGTTGATTTGGAGTGTTTGGATACCGCTGGAGGCAGTGTTCGTGCGAGTGAAAATTGTCCAGTGTTTAAAAAGTGGAAGTGAATTTACACAAAGGTGTTTTTGTTGTGAGCAATAATTATAATCGAGGCTACGCTCATATTCATTCCACAACTTTGCTAGTTGACAAGAGTACACGCATGTATCTCGGTTTTTCGTCGATGATACTATTGGTCATCGTGGTTGAGTCACGTAAGTGTGTCGATCGCCAGCCTGACCTGAGCCTGAGGTTCGAGACCCAGCAGCGGATGTGAAAATTGGATTTTTTTTTTTTTTTTTTAGTGTTTACTTGTTTTTTTTGTAATTATATTTTTTTTTTAGTGTTTACTTGTTTTTTTTTAAATTATATTTTTTTTTTGTCTTTGACTGGCATTTTTATTATTATTTTTTTACTCTTAAGTCTTTTTTGGCCCCACTTTTCTTTTTTTTTTTTGGGCAAGTGGTATTGTATCCTGACGTATTTGATATCTGTTTTTTTTTTTGTTTTTGGATTTTTTATTGGTAATTTTGATGTTTATTTGAATTGTTTTTTTTTGACATTAACCGTTGTATAATCATTATTTTTTTTGACGTTAGTTGTAGTTATTGTATTTACATTTTTTGCATGATTGTACCTTTTGTACCTACAGATTGGTTTTATGCTGGTATTTTTAATTTTGGTATAATGGATTTTATTTTATTATTATTATTTTATTCGTTCCACTGTGCGGCATGAATAGCCCCCCTAAAGTAAGTTGCCCGTATTGCCCGGGGTCGCCAAAATTGTATGTGCAGTCGAGGGGTCTCAATGTTCATATAAGCAGGTGCACAGAGATGTAGCATTGAGTAATCGGAATGTTCATGACGGGGATTTGAAGGGTGCGGTACGTTTGCTTCTTTCGGATTCTGCGCTCGCACCCTCTGATGAGGCTACTTTACGGGCCTTAAAGGAGAAGCATCCGTCTCCTCAGAGGGTGGGAGTTTTGCCACCCGAGCCGAATTTAACTAGCCCTTATTTGTGTGTTGCGCCTTCGGATGTGGCCGATGCCATCGGGTCTTTTTATAATGGGTCTGCTTCAGGTGTTGATGGCTTGCGGCCAAAACACCTCAAGGAGCTAATTTCTGCGTCGGCGGGGGATAACGGGCATCGTTTATTGAATTCTCTCACTTCATTGTGCAATTTTTTATTAGAGGGTACGCTCAACATGGAAGTAAGGCCTTATTTGTATGGTGCATCGTTATGTGCCCTGTCGAAGAAGGACGGTGGTATACGGCCAATTGCTGTAGGCAGTATATTTCGTCGCCTTACGGCTAAGGTTTGTTGCCGGTTGGTTAGGGACGTTGTGTCAGCTTATTTGCAACCACATCAGGTGGGTTTCGGGACTACACTTGGTTGTGAGACGGCTATACATGCCACGCGAACATTTGCCATGGGACAGGGCAGCGTTATTGTGAAAGTTGACATTAAAAATGCGTTTAACACTGTAGACAGAGATGTATTTTTGAGAGAAGTTTTAGAGCACACTCCGTCCCTATATCCCTTCATTTACCAGTGCTATGCATCCCCTAGTAACTTGTTTTATTTGGAGTCCCTGATACAGTCGCAAGTGGGTGCTCAACAAGGCGATCCTTTGGGACATTTGATTTTTTGTTTGGCGATTCAGAAGGTGATTTCTGGGTTAAAAGCGCCATTAAACGTGTGGTATTAAGATGATGGGACCATTGGGGGGAGCCCGGCAGACGTCCTTAATGACCTAAAAACTTTGATACCGGCTTTGAGGGCAGTTGGTCTGGAAGTCAATTCAGCTAAATGTGAATTTTTGCTTGTGCTGGGGTAGCCGCGTACGATTTCGCAGAGTTTGAGACGCTTTTACCCGGGATTAAACGTATAGACAGGGCCACATTTAATTTGTTAGGTGCTCCCATTTTTGCAGAGGGTGTCAGCTCTGTTCTGCAAAGTAAAAGGCAGGCACTCTTATCAGCACGAGATCGTTTGGGGCGTCTATCGGGTCATGTTGGTCTGGTGCTTTTACGGAATTGTTTTGCACTGCCTCGGATGGTTTATGTCATGGGAACATCACCTACTTGGTTTTTTCAGCGGGAGGTAGAAGCGCTGGACAATGTTCTTAGGGTTTCCCTGGAGTTGATGCTCAATGTAGGTTTAGGTGACAGGCAATGGCGTCAGGCGGCTTTACCGGTTAGGTTTGGTGGTCTTGGGGTACGTCGGGTTCAGGATGTCGGGTTGGTCGCTTTTTTGGCCTCCGCGCATGGTTCGGCGGATCTTGTTGCTCGTATACTGTCCGTTCATGGCAGCGACATCCGTATACCGTTTGCGTCGGAGGCTTCTCAGGGATGGGTGACCCTATGTCCCAATGACGACCGTCCGGAGAGTTTGGTGGTTCAGAGGCAATGGGACGACATTCTGTGTAAGCTCGCATTAGCAGATTGTTGAGTGGTGCTTCGGGGGCGGATTTGGCGCGTCTAAAGGCGGTTTCAAAACCAGAGTCGGGCGCGTGGCTGCATGCTTTGCCGTCGCCGCATTTGGGTACATTGCTTGACAATGACTCTTAAAGGATTGCGGTGGCCTTGAGGCTCAGCGGCAAGGTATGTGAGCCACACCGTTGTATTTGCGGGGTGTTGGTGGAGGAGAACGGGCACCATGGTCTCAGTTGCCAGAGATGCGCTGGTCGTTTCCCGAGGCACCATTCCATCAACGACATCATACGTCGAGCCATGGTGTCTGCTAACGTCCCTTGTGTCCTGGAGCCACCGGGTCTGTCGCGGACGGATGGGAAGAGGCCTGACGGGCTTACTTTGGTCCCTTGGCGGAGAGGGCGTTGTCTCCTGTGGGATGCGACATGTGTTAGCACATTTGCTGCGTCTCATTTGAGACACACTCTTAGGTCGGCGGGATCGGCAGCGGAAACCGCTGCTAGGCTTAAACATTTGAAGTACTCTGCATTAGAGTCAGCATATGATTTCGTGCCGGTAGCGGTGGAGACGGCTGGTCCTTGGGGCACTTGAGTTGTTTAGGGAGTTGGGCAGGCGCTTACGGGAGAGGGGTGGCGATCCCCGCTCTGGATCTTGGCTGGTCCAACAGGTCTCCATTGCTGTGCAGCGGGGGAACGCTGCCAGCATAATGGGTACTTTTGGCCCGGGCATGCTCCATGGCGGGGATTTGCATTGATGTGTGTGTGTGTGTTTTTTTTTCTGTTTTGACGAAGCGTGTTGCAGATAAGATTTGTTTTAGTAAGTATTACAATATTTTGACGATGCTTGTGCGGATTGTTTCTGTTTGATTACTAAGTTGACGAAGCGTGTGGCGGATTCCATTTTGTATAATTTAAAAATAAAATAAATTTATATTATTAAAAAAAAAAGTTATACCTTAAGTACTTTAGGCATTACAAGTGCTCAAACATGCACTGGATGGATGGAAGGCGGCCACTTCACTAGTCAGTACACTGCTGATATTCATTTGTTTAAGGATTTTGCAACGGGAATGCTACGAGTAAAGCAGCTGTTAGTTGGTGGTTGATTAAAATTGCCACCCATTTAATTATTGTTGGCACAAAAAAAATATGGTAATTTATCGATGAAATTTATTGTAGTTTAAGCCCTTCAAAAGCTCCGACACCGCTAACCAAACACACTGCATGAGCACCCTCCACTTGCATAATATCTTAAATGACAGACATTACGGTTATCAAAAGAGCAGAGTACAAATGATGCCATCACAACTTTAATCGGGGATATTCTAGAGCAAATTATCAATAAAAAGAAAGTAGCGGGTTTATTTCTTGACTTGAGCTCTGCTTTCGATTTCGTAAATAACAATATCTTGCTTGATAAACTGGAACACTATGGTGTAGGGTATGTTAAGCACTCTGCAAGGTATTAGGCAATCGTTCTCTTTAACAAGTTGCCAATTGAATTGAAGTATACGAATATTACCAACAGCAACATGTTGGGGATGCTTCTTTTCAGTGGAGGATTTTTGTAAGATCATGGCCGTGTGTATATGGGTGAATCAACTTTTTTCTGTCTGTTATTGCCGTGGTTACGGTCGCCTGAGTCACACTGGTTTTCTGCAAAATTATGCTATTTAATTTATGAAAACACGCATGAAGCCCATGTTTGTTGATGGCCCATCAAGGAAAGGGTTTATTAACACCAGAAAAATGCATGTTTGCATTGTTTAAGTAATGCTACTTAAACAATGCAAACATGCAATTATGCATAAAACCAGCGTGACTCAGGGGACCGTAACCATGGTAATAACAGACAGAAAAAAGTTGATTCACCCATATTTGTGTTGACCTTTTTAATTTATGAATTATATTGTGTGTATAGAACGGCGTGGTGTGTTACTATACCTAATAATTTAATTTGTTTTATTTCTGTACTTGACATGTTATTGTATTTTTTGACATATAAATTCTCAACATTAGACTTAGATAAATTAATAGGTAATTAACATAAATAATTTGTGATGATTAAGTTATTAAATGTATTGTTTGTATTTAAATGTAATGTAGGTACACGTTGTTGCCCACGAGGAAGGGGAAAAAAATCAACAGCGGATTTCTGACCAAATTTGAAGTTAAAAATGTCATATGAAGTTTTCTGGATTGAGTCAATTTTTTTTGCTTCTTTTAGTCTCAGGAATATGCTGTTGAAATTTTTCCCTTTCCTCACGGGCACCTTATATATTCTTGAATACATGAAATGCGTAGTAAAATTATGTTTGCGTTTTTTCACTTTATTAACATGCTTCATGAAGATTCATCATATTATATTACATCATTTCAGTAATCGTTATCAACATGTACTTTCCGTGGCAATGGCTATGGTTGAAAGAAAAAGTAACAAATGTGATGGCGATATGTATATGTAAAAATATTAAACAATAAATATGTGTTTTCTGGTTCCTAGATTGTATTGAAGTAATTTGTATAATTTTTCATTTTACAAGACACCTCTGTTCGATGTCAGATTTAAATATAAAAAAAGAGACATTTCATTAATCAGCCAATTAAAAGTATGGTTAGGTTTCATACATTCTCGGCCCTTTTGAGAAGAAAACATAAATATTAATTATAACAAGTAGTACTAACTGTATTACACAATACTACAAACTAAATAATATAATTATGTTATAGGTAACAAAATAATTTTGTTTATTGGCCTGGTGAAGACACCTTTCTGGGTCTTAACTTGTACAGACCGTACCAAATTGTCCGATTAATTTTTATTTACAGAAATAACTTTACCCAGCGGCCAACAAGCAAGCGGAGTAGCTTCATCTTTTAATAAAACAATTTGTCCAATATCTAAATTAGACTTTCTCTGCAGCCACTTGCTTCTTGGTTGCAGCTCACTTAAATAATAATATAAAATTGTACCCAAAACTTTTGTTTTATTTGAGTAATTTTTTGATACATACTCAATCTATGTTCTGCTTTATCTATGAGACTAGGCTCAGGAATGTCTGAAATTGGAGATCCAATCAAGAAATGAGCAGGTGTTAAACAAACAATATTGTCTTTATCAGGTACATCGAAAACTGAACATAATGGTCTAGAATTCAGAATTCCTTCTATTTGAACGAGAACCGTATAAAAGAACTCATAAGCAAAGCCCGGACGACGGGTGCAAAAATGAACTTTTCACTAGTGCTTGATGAAATATCGACTCTTCTATCGACATCCATATTATTTAATTTGAAATTTATTGATTATACTTATTTTGTTTCCCTAGTAGTTCTAGTTCTGTCCCAGATATCAAATTATATAAGATTTATGAAATTGAAACCACCAACTTTTTTAGTCAACACATTCTGATATTTCTTGTGAATAATTTCGCCTTGAGAATGTAAAAATAATCTTAACAAGTGCACTTTGAACTTTTGAACGATATTCAAGCTGGTTTTTAGACTTTAATTTTGGTTTTGTAACTGTTCTATGGTACTAGGTATTATTGACATATTATTGTTTATCAATTTTAGATCGCAATGCCTCTGATTACCTACGATTGTATAAATTACTATTGATCAAAACATGTCTAATTCATAAAATGTTGGTATAGATGTCGATAGAATAGTCGATATTTAACTAAGCACTAGTGACAGGTGGATTTTTGCTCCCGCCATCCGGGGTTTGCTCATAAGTCAATCTGACATTACCCAAATATCTTTTTAATAGGCTTTTTACAGATTTAATACCGGCTTCGTAAATTCCACCCATGTGGCTGGCAAGAGGAATTGTGTATTTTCATTCCATACAATTAGTATTGCAATAATCGATCACTTGACTATAAAAAGAATTGTTTTTAAACAATTGATACAATTCATGCACCTTTAAAATTTGTAGCATTATCTGAGTACAAATGTGTGCAATAACCTCTTCGACTTATAAATCTTTTTAAGGCGCAGATAAAGGCTTGTGATGACAGTTCTGTAACTAATTCTAGGTGTATAGCTTTAGTCGACAGACATATAAACAAACACATGTATCCTTTAGTGTACTTACAGTTTCGAAGCATAGAGTTTCGAATATAAATTGCTGCGCTAAAATCAACACCGACATGTAAAAAAGCTCGTATTAGCGTGACTCTTGGAGAGGGAAAGCTAGCCATCTGCTGCTCACAGGCTTCTGCATTGTATCTGACACAGCGAACACATCTATGTATGAATTTCTTAACCTCCATACGACCGTTTATAGGCCAATATTTTAGCCGTAGCCCGAAAAGCGTACCTACCTAGAATGCCTATATGTAACAAACGAAGGTGAAATTTTTCAATTATCATAGTTGTCACGTGCTCCTTACATGGCAACAATATAGGGTGTGCTTGGCTGTATGGTATGTTTGAGTTTTGTATGCGACCTCCCATACGAATAATATTATTTTCGTCTAGAAAAGGGTTAAGTTTACGTAAAGGGCTCGAAGTGTACACGCTGTAAACTTGAGTGTCTATATTTCTACTATCTGTACTATGTGTTGTGGACTGTATTTTCTTTATTTTTTGTAACTCTTTGTACTCTTTAATGAAATGTACACACTGTATAGTTTTAATGATAAAGTCGTGTGAACTTTTAAGTTCATGTGATGTGAGAAATGACACAACTTTATTCAGATTACGCGAGTTATTTATATATCTAAATACGTATGCTATTATTCTAATCAATTTATTAAAACTCGAATGTTTTTGACAGTATGTATAAAAATAATCAAGTGTATTTTGTTGAGTCACTGAATGCGTAATGCGTGGCTCGATCACTTCAATCTTCAGATCTTCGTCACTGATCACAGGGGATGACGTCATGGCCAAGTGTTAGGATCCTGATGAAGCCAGTCTGGTCCGTTCCACCACAGTGAATTGATCTTCAGGTTCTGAGGGTAAACTCCTCGCGTGAGTAAGTCAGCAGGATTCTCCTTCGTATTGACATAATTCCACATTTCTGACTTTGTCAACTCTATGATCTCCATTAGTCTATGAGAGACATATGTATGAAGCTTTTTATATGGTGACTTAATCCAATGTAACACTATTTGAGGATCTGTTAATAATACTATGTCATTAATTTTAAATTTGTCTTTGAAAGCTCTTCTCAATTTGTCAACGAGATGTACTAGTAATACACATCCAGAGAGTTCCAATCGTGGCAGTGATTGTGTCTTGATCGGCGCTACTCGTGTCTTCGCCATGATGAGACTGCAAGAGGGTGCTTTGTTAGGATATGTGGCTCTGAAATAAATAACTGCACCGAATGCTTTTGCAGATGCATCACTAAATCCGATTAAGGTTATCCACAGTGGAATATCTGAAAAGTAATATCTAGGGACTTCAATATCTTGTAACTTGTGTAGATTTGTCTGAAACTCTAACCATGCACGTTGTAGATCATCTGGAATGGTCATATCCCAATCGATCTTCGACTTCCAAATGTCTTGCATGAGTATCTTCGCTATGATGACCGTCGGCGCTAGTATTATACTAGCGCCGACGGTCATCATTGGTATAATACCAATGGGATCATATATTTTTGCTATTGAAGACAATACATTTCTTTTGGTAAGCTTGAACTGTTGTAGCTCTGGAACAACTGTAGTAAGCATGTCGCGTTGTGGCAACCACTTCACTCCCAACGTCTTGACTGCTTTGCTAGGGGCAAAATCATATGTGTCGTCATTATCATTAGTGGGTATGGCACATGTAAGTATTTGACCTTTTTGTAAAACATGATTGAGTTGACCACAAACTTGTCGCGCTTGGTCAAGAGTGTCCGCTCCGGATAGGAAATCGTCCATGTAACATTCCGACTCTATGATGTCCGCGGCTTCCGGGAACTCATGTTTGTGTTGTCCGGCCAGCATGCGCAGAGTACGGCATGCTAAGTAAGGGGCGCATTTTGTACCATATGTCACTGTATTTAACTGAATGCATTTTAAAGGATCCGACTTTGAATCTCGCCATAAGATTCTTTGTAGCGGTCTTTGCTCTTCTTTGACCAAAATGGTCCTAAACATTTTAACTATATCACACGTAAACGCGAATTTGTACATACGAAATCGAGTATTATGTCATGCACATCGTTGTATATACAATTATGTCTAACATTATGTCATTGAGCGACAATCCCGACGACGTCTTGCTACTGGCGTTGAAAACTGTTCTTAACTTTGTAGATCTACTTTCAGGTCTTAAAATACCTAAATGTGGCAAATAGCAATGTGGTACTTGTGTATGTTGAAAGGAATCAATGAACTCGGCATGACCTAGCTCAATGAACTCGTAAATAAAAGCTTTGTACTGTGTGTAGAGCAAGGGGTCTTTTTGAAACTTACTCTCAAGTGTCAATAAACATCGATATGCCTTTTGAAACGAATTACCTAAATCTTGAATTCTTTCAGTTTGTATAGGCATTTCAACTACGAAATGTCCAGTCTCATCTTGCACTGTTGTGTCAAGAAATAACTGTTCGCAATATTTTTGCTCGGGTGTGAACACGACTTTAGGACTTACCTCTTCTTGTTGCCAAAATCTGATCAATAAATCATCAGTCGAAGGTGTGTCAATCATATGTAAAGTTACATGAGCGTTATGTATGTTATGTGTGCCCGATGTAAATATTCTTTGACGCTACCCGATAAGATCCATCCTAAAACTGTCTCAATAAGTAAAGGTCTGTTTGATCCTAAGCTATTCTGATTGCCTAGCAATAATTGATAAAAATACTCAGCTCCTAAGAGCATGTCTATCTCGCCTGGTTTGTAAAATATAGGATCTGCAAGCAATTTGTTAATCTTTGCAGGAATGTTCCACGCATTTGTATTTATGTACACATTTGTGGCAGCGGCACGGTTATGTTATCCATGACAACAAAATCGATGTTTGCTGTAAAATCCGAATGTCTTGAGGCTATGTTCGCGTTCATACATAATTGCGTTTGCTTACCTGGCTCGCCAATGCCTTGTATAATGTGTGAAGCATATTGTAGCTTACTGGTCATTCGCTTGATAAGCTAATGTTTACTTCGCTTCCCGGGTCCAATAGAACGCGCGCAGGATGCCATAATCCGGTATCATCTCGTATATTAATTATCGCTGTGGACAATAAAATATGTTTATAATAATTGTTTGATATATGCATTGTCGTAGGTGACACTAAAATTGTTTGACATTGATTGTTTGTTATATCATTGACAGTTGTCGGTTGGTCTAAAGGTTGTATAATTATTATTTGTCAGCTGTGGCTGTGGTTGCTGTTGCAGAGAATGCTGTTGCATTGAGGTTGTATATGTATGTTGCTTCTGTTGAGCTGTCGTATCTGTATGTTGCTTCTGTTGAGCTGTTGTATCTGCGGCAGTAGCTATGTTTGCGCGTTTAGGCGGGGGGTTAGTTAGATGAATTAAACTATGATGCTTACCGTTGCATGTAGAGCAGGATCTTTTTGAGCATTTGTGTTGAGCTGTGTAAGGCTGTAAACAATTGTAACACAAAAACTTGGACTTTATGTAGTTTATACGTTTGTCAACTGGCATTTCTAAAAATTGTATACTCTTAGAAATATTGTGTTGCCCTTGGCAAAGAGTACATATTATATTATTATTATTACAATCGTCTGACGTAGTTATGTGTGCGAGCTTGGGGGTTGAATTTGGTTGCGGAAACTTGTCAGATTTATCATTCATAAGCTCGAATGCAGTTGCACGCAGCTTGAGGAAATATAAAAGCTCTTTAATAGTTGGAATAGATGTTTCTTTCCTTGTCAACTCCCATGCCGCTCTCAGAGAATTATCAAATTTATGTGTAATTATATAAACTAAAAGTACATCCCACTGTTGCACAGGCAGATTCAAAGCACTGAGCGAATCTAGACTCTGTTGTAATACATTTAAAAAGTCTTTTATATTTGATTTATTAAGTATAGGAAAACACATAAAGTTTTTTAAGTGAAAGTTTACAATTATCGTTTTGTTTTCGTACCTATTTTCGAGTATGCTCATAGCCTTAGTGTAGTTTCCGTCGAGAATGAGAAGGTAATTGATTAAGCCCGCAGCTTCGCCTTTCAAGCAGCTCTTCAGGTACTGCATCCGTTGCAGCTCCGGCACGTTTCCTCCGTCCATGGCGCATTGGAACAGGTTCTTGAACGCAGGCCACTCGCGTATGTCTCCGGCGTATGTAGGAAGCTTTAACCTCGGCAGTTTGTAGGGCTGACTCTTCGTCTTCACGTCCTCTTCGTTTTTCTCTAATAATTGATCGATGAGCGCTCTGATCTGGTAATATTTTGACTCCATTGTCGATCGTTCCTCGTCGGCTTTCTTCTCGTCATTTTCTATGAGCTCTATTGCCTGTTGAACTTCGTCGAACTTCTCCATCTGTGTAGTCAAGTCTGTCTTTCGTAATTTTAGTTCTTCTGTATTTAAACTATCTTTGTTTTGTGTGGCAACGAAGTTAAAAATTCCAGTTACCTTTTCCTTTATAATGCTTCTGGAACTTTTCAGTGTTTTGTATTTTTCGGTATCCGTCATTATGCATATTATGTAGTTTATTTAGTATAACTGTTCACTGTATTTATTAACACAAGTTTTAGCACTGTCCTGTTGGAAAGATGTTCTGTTGACTCGTAAGGACCAAAGATGATGGCGATATGTATTTATGTAAAAATATTAAAGAATAAATATGTGTTTACTGGTTCATAGATTTTATTGAAGTAATTTGTATATTTTCATTTTACAAGACACCTCTGTTCGATGTCAGATTTAAATATAAAAAAGAGACATTTTATTAATCAGCCAATTAAAAGTATGAATAGGTTTCATACAAAATGTGAAAATGGTATTCTGTTCTATTACTCGTACTCTCAAAAAAAATGGTACTCTCCTTAGGATACATACAAACTTGATGCAATTAAAAAAAAATAATGTTATTAATTTATGACGCATTATAGCACTTTAAATGACATTTTGAAGTTTTTATTTAAATCTTAATAAATATTCAAGTAACTATTTCAAGTGGAGTAAGATCAGTGTTAAATAATGGATTTTTCAATTTGACGTGAACGTTTGACAGCCGAATCTGTTTAATACATTTTTGTCCTTTACTCGTTTAATTAGTGTAATCTGAATAAGTGATTAAAATATGTGTAGGTAATTCATTATTATCATTAAAATGACTATCATTTCTGAAATCGTAATAATTTATAAAATAGGTACCTACTATACTTCACCACCAATTGGTGGCAAAGTATGGTTGACAGATAAATCAAATACGCAGGTATTTTATAAACCATTACAATTTCAGAAATGATAGTCATTTTAATGATAATTACCGCATGTTGATAACGATCACTGTACATTCATCTGTATAACTATCATTCATCTGTAGAATCGAAAAAAAAATCCAAATCTAAAAACTTGCTTAGTTCCGTAATTTACGCACTATTAAAAACATTCTTGGTTTTCTTATTAACTTAAAATGTTTATTGTTTGACCTTGAGTTCACATACCTACTTTTACATTTTTCTTGGATTCTACTAACGAATGGTGGAAGGTATACGGTTACCCAAGTTGTTCGGTAGTATAAGGTGATTATGTTATTGTGTCTATAATACACAAGCTTAATAAACACACATATGTATTTGTATTGTACATCTTAATTTAAAAGTCAAATTATATTGCGTAACTGGATTATACTGTAAACAATCTTTAGTAAATAGTTATGCGTAATTTTTTTCTGGATTTCAGCATATTAAAAACTACGAAGAAAAACAGGGGGTAGGTATTAAGACTTTTATCGTTAAAGATTACAATGACCATTAAACGTTGCCTTTAGTATCAGAGTCAAGAGGATTTTATGGCTATATGACATTTTTTATTTGGTAGGAATTATATTAAAATCGCTCCATTCCCATTCGCATCATCTGTATAATTATGTAAGCTGGAAACTTGTATGACTTACTAATTTATTAACCTTGGGACACACACAGATATAATAAAATTACAATCATTACATATAATATATACATATATATATTTAAAAAAATATATATATATACATACATATATGGGTAAGGCCGCGGATTTTGACGAATGTGACACAGACATAACAAAAAAAAACCGTTACGTTACCATAAAACGCAACGAAAGTTACTTTAAAGCTCAGCTCATACTGGTATGAACTCTGATTAAATAAAGGTTGTAAAAAAAACATATTTTTATCGTAAATACTTGTTTTAATCAAATATAATAATCAACCCATATAATGTAATTTCTCGTACTTAGTAATTACTTAAATTAACAGTATTTACAAAAAATGTTTTAATGCCATAATCTTTGAAACTAAATAAACCAAAATAAATCACCATAAATGCTTAAATGGGGTTAAGGGCTTAAGGGGGTTAAATTATCCACTGGAAAAAGCTGATTACTTCTAAAAACGCAAATCAAAATACCTAAATAACAAAATAATTTGATTTGTTTCGCAAACACTTGTTACAGTATGCTGTCATTCAAAATCTAATAAAACTCATTTAAATTAGTAAATTTCTGTGTCCACTTCCCTTTACCACATATTTTCGTTACGTAACATAAAAAATACGTTACGTTTTGTAAAAACGTAACGTATTCGTAACACAAGTGTAACGTATATTTGAAAAAAGTTTGCTTATCTTGGTAAATAATTGCAATCTGAACATAATAGTACACGCTACTGACGTTTAAAACTAAACCCTTTCGTATGAAAAAACAGCCGTTTAATAATAATCACTACTTACCGTGAAAATCACACTACCACTTTAGACGTTTTTTGCTAAAACTTTCGCCGCGTGCACTGTGACAACCATTTGTTAACGAATTAATGGGAGTGAGTGTGCTTATGGGTGTCGCCCTACTAGAATAAGAGTTGCTAGTGTCGATAAACAAATTTCTACCAACATTGGCTTAAATATGACCTTAAAAAAGCGTTACGACAGTATCGTAACGTAAGTTAAGAATTGGTGACCCAAAAAGTAAAGGGAAAGAAAACAGTAAAATTAAGTCCTTAATGAACGAAGCAATCGTTTATCATTATAATTTGGTTTCAAAACAAACATTTAATGCTGACAAGTCTAAAATTATGAAAAAAAAAGGTTTTAAGTACTCGTAGACGAAAAAATTACTCGACTTTCGTTACGTTTTTGGCAGAAATATTTATTTATTAATTTTAAATAAAGAGCTAAATTAGCTATTTCATTTGATTACATGTAGCTGAGCATAGGGGAATATTTTAAAATTGATCAGAGTTCTCTAGATGTTATCAGTTTTTTTTTATGAGCAAGACAAATTTTAAGCTCCGAATTCGTCAAAATCCGCGGCCTTATCCATATATGTGTATATATATATGTATATATATATATATATATATATATATGTATATGTATATATATATTTATGTATATATATATTTTTTACATTACATTTACATGTTTTTTGAGAAGTCTATTCTTATTTTTTGACTGGTTGTCAGGCAAAAGGTGTGGTAATATTAGAACACATTGTGGTAGCATTGTAATCAACAAGAAGTTTTATTACGAGTTACGTCGAAAAACTTATTTCGAAAAAAGGTTAATTATCTCTGGAACCAAGCCGAATCCAGAAGATTTTGTATAACATTAAATACTCTAATTATGCTCAGGAATTCATCATCAAAATTTTTCGGAATGCTCACGAGCACTGTATATACAGGGTTACTTTTTCACCGGTACAATAAATTTTCCCACGTATTTGGTATCGATAATAGATTACATTTATCAAATAAAATTGACATATATTTTTTTTCATTTATTATTAATTTATCCTTCATGCAAATGTTAAACGATGGGATTACTAATGAAAAGACGTCAACGGGGTGCGGGACGCAGAGGGCGGCGGAAAGGGGTGAGCGACCTGCCGGTCGGCGCACGAGCACGAGTTGGCAACATAGCAGTTACCTTAATCTGGGTGACTAGGTCATGGTCAGTCCCGCGCTTGTCGTAGGTGCGTGCACGCGTGCCGCATCGTACTACCTTCAGTCGGAAATTGCTCGTACGAGATGGTTCGTAGTTATTTTCTCATTGGGGAAAATGTGCCCCGCCTGGAAAATGCCAGTGTTATAGCCATGGCCAGCCAGGTCAACAGATTTGACCCCGTGTGACTGTTTTTGTGGGTGAATGTTTTTGCGGCGGGAAGGCTCAAAATTTAAAAGACTTAAAAATCTAATAATAAGTGCATTTGATGAACTTAAAAGTGAGAACTACAGACTTGTGTTGGGAAATATCGAAGGAAACATTAAAAAACGGGCAAGAGTGTGTTTAGATAACCACAGCCAACATTTTGAACACTTGCTTAAGTATGTGAATTAATAAAAGTAGTATGAGAAATGGACTCCACTACTTAGGTATGTTTTTTTATTCCAATCATTGTGCATAAAGTTGATTTAAAATTTTTAAATACGCCTCAATGAAGAAAGTTTCTGTCCTACTTTGTAATTTTATCACGTTTCCCAGACATAATTTAAAACATACGACAAACTTCACACACAGAAAATTCTTTATTTTGACGGTCCTAAGCCCGTGCTGTCTTGTAGTGTACTTGTAGTGCAAGTATGAAGGAAGATTTGGGAGGTCATAATCATAAGTTGATACCCAGCGCACATTACGCCGCCGCACCGTTTTTCCAACCCGTCATGCCGCGGGCGAAAACGTTGTAAACAAGTAAACAAACAGTTGCCAGTTCGTGTGTTTTACTAGTTATGTACATTGATAATGCGTAATGCGTCCAATTTTCTTGTTAGGTTTGCGGATAAGTTCAAGCATCGGTATTTTAATCTTTTTCTTCTAAAGGGGTGGTAACAAAAAATGCTAGTATTCTGTAACTTGGACTATTATTACGTATGTTGATTTTTTGTACTGGTGAAAAAGTAACCCTGTATATATATATATATATATATATGATATTTTAACACATGATACTTTACATTCAAATAATTAACTTCAAATATAAATTAAGAAATCTTTTCATGTAATTTTTTGATTTCATTTTCCTAACAAAAAAATTAATTATAATTTTGTCTAAAAAAAATTATCATGTGCATTATCACATGTCACAATAACACTGTCTCTCATGTCATCAAACGACACAATCCAACGGAAAATAACATGACGTTGACAATCAAGTATTTACTTTATTGACGTTAAGTGGCCAGTTCCAGTTAAATGGTACGTAAAAGAGGTACTAGAATCTGTTCAATGAGTTTACATTTAATAATCACATAAACAGGGTGTTTTTACGTAGCAAATTTGTTTTTCTGTTTTCTCCAAAAAAACATCGTAAACGCTATAATGTTTCACGGTTTAATATACTCCAGAGACCGAGTACTATCAGCTGTAAAAATATCTGCATCTAATAAATTAGGACCTTATATATTTATATACATATATACAGGGTAACTTTTTCACCAGTACAAAAAATCAACATACGTAATAGTAGTCCAAGTTACAGAATACTAGCATTTTTTGTTACTCCCCTTTAGAACAAAAAAAAACTAAAATACCAATGTTTGAACTTATCCGCAAACCTAATAAGAAATTTGGACGCATTACGCATTATCAATGTGCATAACTAGCAAAACACACGTACTGGCAACTGTTTGTTTAAAACGTCATCGCACGCGGCATGGCGGGTTGGAAAAGTGGCGGCGGTAATGTGCACCGGGTATCAACTTATGATTATGACTTGGCAAAAAAATCTCACTTGATCCCAAATCCTCCTTACTTGCACGGGCTTAGGACTGTCAATAAAGATTTTTTCTGTGAAGTTTGTCGAATGTTTTAAATTATGTCTGGGAAACGTGATAAAATTACAAAGTAGATCAGAAACTTTCTTCATTGAGGCGTATTTAATTATTTGAAATCAACTTTATGTACAATGATTGGAATAAAAAAACATACCTAATTAATGTAGTCCATTTCTCATACTAATTAATTAATTCACATGAATGTTTCCTTTGATATTTCCCAACACAAGTCTGTAGTTCATCAAATGCACTTTAAAAATGTTTAAGTCTTTCCTAATTTTGGGCCTCTTCAACGTATACCCGCCGTTTCACCTCACCCCACAAAAAAAAGTCACACGGGGTCAAATCTGTTGACCTGGCAGGCCATGGCTATAACACTGGCATTTTCCAGGCGGGGCACACTTTCTTCAGCGTACAAGTATAGCCGCTGAGACGCCACTGTATTTTCCCCAATGAGAAAATAACTACGAACCATTTCGTACGAGCAATTTCCGACTGAAAGTAGTACGATACGGCGCGCGTGCACATACCTACGTCAACCGTGGGACTGACCGTGACCTAGTCACCGAGATAATTCTATACTGCCAACTCGTGCGCCGGCCGGCAGGTCGCTCACCCCTTTCCACCGCCCTCTACGTCTCGCACCACACCGTTGACGTCTTGTCAATAGCGATCCCACTATTTTACATTTGCATGAAGGATAAATTAATAATAAATGAAAAAAAAATATGTCAATTTTATTTGATAAATGTATTCTATTATCGACACCAATAATTTTTTTGTATCGGTGTAAAAGTAACCCTGTATATACAGGGTGTGGCCTGTTACAGGAGCAAAAAATCAAATGGAAGACTCCTCTGACTGCCTCTAGTTATTCGCAAAAGGTCCCAGTGTTTTAAAGTTATCCATTAAGAAGAAACAGCATGTTAAAGTTACGACCTATGAGTGATGTATCTAGGTATCACAACATTGTACCTTATTAATGATTAAACATATTGGTAGTTCAGTGGACATAAAACTAAATGAGCTAAAAAGTTTTTTTGAACTCATGGTTTTTTAACTGGTTTAGCAAAAAAAATTTTTTTTTTGTGTTACACCGATTTAACTTTTTTGGTATAAGTCGACTGCAGTAAAACTACATAAAAAAAAGGAAAAAAAATTTTTTTTTAAGTTTTAACTATTAATTTATGACTATTTATTGGGTTATTAGTGTACCGTTTCATTTTTTGCTCCTATTACAGGCCACACCCTGTATACTCGTATTGTTAATGGAGTAATTTAAACATACGATGTTGGCAATTACACAAAATGTAGAGTAGGTACAATACAGTATTTCTTAAAATAAAATCGACCTCATGGTTCCTAAGACAAGATTTCCCTATGTTTCTAAAACCTCCATACTGACCCATTTGGATTGATTAGCCTGTGTACATAAAGGGTATAAAACATTTTAAAATATTGGGCTATTTCCATTTTCTAAAAACTGGTTCCGATCCCTGCCTAGCTCTGTTTTTTACTGGACCTAATTTATTTTAATGGCAATAATGCTATTATCTATTACTAGACGTCGGAAGTCATCGAATATCACCGATGTAAGCAATCCGAAAATAAAATTTCATATTTCAAATTATGATAGCTTGTGACGTGAGGAATCTAAACAAAATTTGGACCACCATGTATAAAAAAAAAACTTAATTTTTTTATAGAATACATACATAATCTGATTTTTTTCTCGTTACAGGGTTGAATTGAATTGAATTGAATAATATTCAAAAATCTAATAAATGCATTGTGTTCATAAACATCTGGTATTTTATTTCTTAACAGTTCGGCTGAATGACGTATATAGACGTCGAAGATTGTATTGTTAACACAACGAGTTAATTGAAGTTGCGGGCAGAAAGTGATCAATGTGATCATCCACGATATCAACCATACCACAAACTATACCAATTCATATTTATTTATTTGTTAAAACACACAGATTACAATACAGGTCATAACAAGGCATGCAAAATTATAAATCTTACAAAAAGCTATTCTTAGCCTAATAATAATTAAACTTCCTAAAAGGAATACATAAATACGTCAATGGTATTTTATGCAACCCTTAATTTAAGAGAGGTTAAAAAAGGTGAGTGGCGCGTGGTAAGTCGCCACGAGCATTTATTGACTCATTTAAACAATTTTGCACAAGTAAAATACTTTTTCTACGACCAAATAAAAATGGAAATTTGAGAGAAATATTCTTAGTAAACCACAGATTTATTCATCATCTAGATTGGGCGGGAGATGTCAAAATTAAAAAGAAAGCTATCCTCAATGGTTTACTATTCATCAGAAATGCCATTTAAAATAAGGTTCGGTAGCCAGGTCTTGTATACACGAGGTGTCTTTAAATCCAAAAACACACTGCGTGTATGCCCGAATGCTTTTATAGGGAATAGACAATATAGACTTATTTTGACATCTGTAAGGCAGGGGCTTAAAGGTGTGTTCACGACTCTGTAAATGACAAATTAAACTACGGGTGTAGATAAAACTTATTATGTAACAAGCCACACATAATGCATAATACTAAAACGTTTATTCAATAAGGTACACCTGGGTAAGATCGGACTATTTCAAAAAATCATAAATATATTCACACGAACTAAATTAATTTATTCTTAATTAATATTTAATTAATTATTTTAGCTGCAGATGTGCAATGTACGTGATAAAAAAGAAATCAAGCTTTCATAAATATAAAAATATGAAAACATTAAAATCACCCAGATAACAAGTATTTTCATCTGGAACGATACATAACTTTTTTTTTGCTTGGAGCATTGTTACCACCCAAGGAGCAAAGTAGGACCATTTTACGGTACAACTAACATGTTTCTGAAAACGATGTCAAGGATAGGGCGAAGTGGAGGAGAAAAATAAAGAAGGCTGACCCTACCACCATGTGGGATACATAGCCAGGAAGAGAGAGAGATGTACAACTAACAGCTGACAAGCCAAAGCGTTACAGATGGTAAGATAAAAAACACTAAGCAATAATAAATTGATCAGTACAAGTAGCTTATGTTAATAATAACATACATCGCCGGGTGAGAATGCAATTGTGCTATACGCCACTTGCTTTGATTTATATGAGAGCGAAATGAAACAAATAAAAATATATCTTCGAATATCTTATAATTTTGCAATATTTAACTTAACTGACACTTTAGTATATTAATTTACTATTTTTTGTTATATACAATTAATGTTTAACTTATAATAGTCATGAGATGTAAGTAGTTTTACAATTGCCTATGATTTATGACACAAAGTTATGGATGTGTCACAAAATGTTAGTGCAATGTCAAGAAAGGTAGACATTAAAAGCAATTGTTTATGCAAATTAAAGTTATTTTACGACTAGATTTATTTCAAGTCAAGACGATAATTTATCTCGAATATGAAGACATAATGAAGGCCTATGTTCAGTAGTGGACGTCTTTCGGCTGATATGATGATGATGATGATGATGAAGACATAATTATTCATGTTAATATGATGCCAATATTAATTCCCAATATTTATGTGATTTTTTTTTACTTTTTTGTAAATAGGTACCATCTAATAGGTGATCTTCTCTATTTTGTGAAATGATAAGCTTTTCAACGATATCTAGATACTTCAGGAATAGTGACCGAGGCTTCCTGTGGCCAGGACTTAAATGGCATGACAATGATGGCATGTCAGGAAAGCAGGAGGTCGCTGGATCGATTCCAGTTCTGGTCATAGGGGGTTCGGTCACTTTTTCTGTAGTATATGTCATTTCTTACAATTTATGGTTAGGCAGTCGTAATCATAAATATATTATTATGTATTTATACCGCCACCTTATTAAGATAAAAGCTTGAAGTATGAATGACACAAATCATTATAAGTCAAACCTACCTTCTTTATTGTCATTTATCAAAAAAGAGGGTAAGTAAAAAAAGTATCAAATCGATTAATGGATTATGTCACAAAAATGTTGATCGGTTAGTCGCTTGGCACACTGAAAATAACCGTAAATTTGTGTTATGTCCAGACATGGCACAATATTGTTATTACATATTGCGGTTTGAGGATATGGCACAAAAATACATGTTTTTTTTTTAAATAAAATAATAATTTTCAAAAATCGATTACTGTTATAAACTACAAAAAAAATATTCTATCAAGAATCATTAAAAACCGATTTTGCTTGAAAAATCACATTTATGTTACTGTTTCACAAAAACGCAAGAATTAATTTTTAAGTTTGCCAAGGGTATCCGCAAACAAACCGGAGCCTGGTGCAAAAAATAAATTAATATTAAGTAGAACACTGGAGCGGACAAGTGGAGAACACTGGTAAGCCATCGTGTGAGAAGACTCATCCGCTAGGAGGCGATGGCAGCGACCACGCAAGTAGTTGTCGGGAAGCTACTGTGAGAATATCTATTTCCTTAAATCGTTCTCTCACTGAGAGACTTTTGACTTATTGGATACATAATAATTATGTACCTATTCTGTAGCACAGGATAGGTACATAATTATCAGCAAGCAGTTTACAAGACTGTTATTTTAACTGTCTCCTGACATGAAACATTTGTTTCATGCACCTTTTTATTTACTTTTTATTGACATTTGGAGATTCTTTATACCTCCAAATCATTATTATTATTATTTATTAAGGGCATTTCTCCGAGCGTTTCAACCGCTGTGACTTCGGTGGCAACATTATTACCCGATTTCCGTGGGTATCTCATATACAATTTTTGGATATATTGGTAGTCGTCAACTACGTCTACCAATATATCTAAAAGTTCTTGCATCTCTCATGAGATTCGTGTGATAAGGCTGCCACCGAAGTCACGGCGGTTGAAACGCTCGGAGAGATGTCCTTAACTGACATTGGGGACACTTTACATCTCCAAAATTATGTTATTGACATAAGAGAGTATACATCTCTAGTTTAATTTAATATTTGAGTTTAAATAGGTATTGGCTGTTGTCTTTTATATAATAAGAATAGTTACTATGTGATTGTCACTAAATTGTTAATTTTCTATTTTATTATTATTGTTAAAATCATGACGATTAGAGACCTTTTACATCTCTTAATCTTAATTCCTCTTTATTCTGACACCTAGAGGACCTTTACATCTCTAGTAGTATAGATACTTAATAATATTGTGAACTTGTACAATAATAATTATTTTTGTTTAATATTATGATCCTTTATTTATTTCTCTCTTTTATAAAAATGTCTATAATAATCTTTTTTTTATGTAATACATTCTTTAATGCATGTTATTTTAACTATAAACACTTTTTTCACACACGCCGATTTTGAAATGAACATCACATAAAGAACAAAATGTACCTACAAGACTTCATCGTCATATTTTAATTCGTGGTACGGCTCTAACCAGGATTTAATCTCGCAAGTCGTGAAATTATCCATTTTAAAATTTTATTACAAACTGCGTAAACGATCTTTCATCTGAACTGACAACTTATTACTCAAGTGTTTATTTTTATTTGAAAAAGATGTCAGTAGTCTGTCAAACAAAACACAAGTATCAAAGAGGATGCATAGTAAAGTAAATCGTAGGTACGTATAATAGTATATGTATATTATGCATATCGCGTGAACTTTGACACGTGTGTGTAATAAATTTGTGATAAAATTAATTGTTATGTATTATTATGTATTGTTAGGTATTAATACGTATAGATCATGACATCTAATATGATTTAATTCCAGGCTTTGACTTTGACTTCGAAAACTTATTTTAACATAATGGCGACTCCACGGATGCTAGAACCATAGCGAGCATCCAAAAGTCCCAAGCCTAGTCATGAGCTATCAGAATATACCCCATGTATGTAAGCCGATTTTTTGTAGTTTTCGAGTTATGAATTTTTGAAAATTTTTTTTTGAGAAATTCTGGAATGAAGAAATTTATTAATAAAAAAAATACTATTGGGTTTTTTAACTAGTTTCTTTTTGTAAAAGTATTATTACAAATAAAGCATTTACTGACAAAAAAATTAGCGTCCTCACTTTGATACAAGTAGGATAATAGCATACCAAATTCAAAATTTTACGCTAAAAACGCATCAAAATAGCATTAATGTACGTAAATAAAACAATAAAACATATCCCAAGGAATTTTCGTATTCTAAAGACCGCCCTAGACCTAGGGCCTTCGTAAAAGCAAAAAAAAGTGATACTTAATGATGAGGATTTTTCGGAGTAGTCGGTCGGTCAAATAAAAATGAAAAAACTTAAAATTTTAAAGTAGTAAAAAATGACTTGAATAACTACACAAATTGAGTTTTCGTGGTATTTTCTGTCTTTGTTTATTGATAAGAACAACAAAACAGACGAAATATTACTTTATTTTTTAATTATAAAATTTAGAAGTTTTTTTAAGTTTATTTGACCGACTACTCCGAAAAATCCTCATCATTAAGTATCACTTTTTTTTTGCTTTTATAAAGGTTTAAGCTCTAGGGCAGTCTTTAGATTACCAAAAATCCTTGGGATATGTTTTATTTTTTTATTTGCGTACATTAATGCTATTTTGATGCGTTTTTAACGTAAAATTTTGAATTTGGTATTTTTTATCCTACTTGTATCAAAGTGAGGACGCAATTTTTTTTGTCAGTAAATGCTTTATTTGTAGCAATACTTTCACAAAAAGACAATATTAAAAAAACCCTATAGTTTTTTTTATCAATAAATTTCTTCATTGCAGAATTTCTCAAAAAAAATATTTCAAAAATTCATAACTCGAAAACTACAAAAAATCGGCTAACATACATGGGGTATATTCTGATAGCCCATGACGTAGGGAACCTAAAAAAAATTTTTTGACGTCAAGGTTTGGACCACCCTGTATAGGTATGTAAAGTATGGAATGCACATCGGTTAGTAATAGACAATAGTGTATTAAAATCCGATTTATCGCTTAATACTCAGTAAAAATGTATAGTTATAACTATACCTACATAATGTATAGTTATATATAACTATACATTTTTTACTTGATTACATTCCCTACTAATAATTAAATATCAGCCTCCGTAGCCTAGTTGGTAGTGACCCTGCCTACGAAGCTGGAGGTTCCGGGTTCGAATCCCGGCGAGGGCATTATTTGTGTATTTATTTATCACAAATATTTGTTCCTTGGTCATGGCTGTCTATGAATTTAAGTAGCTATATGTATCTATATATTATATACTAGCTGTGCCCGCGACTTCGCACGCGTGCTGTTCGGTGATCTGTGTTGTACATTTTCAAATGTATGTCTGGTAAATGGGTTTCTTAGAATTGGTCCTTTTGGTGATAAGATATCAGATTAACAGCCAAGTTACAAACGTATTGTGTTCGGTGTAGCTAAGAAATTAATATCATACACAATGAAATAAATGGTTTAGGTAGTTAGGTACAGTCAGGGAATTTAATTTCCTACCCATTTCGTAGAAATGTTGTTAGGCATTCACGATGCATTAAGGTCGAAATTTTAATTTTAGTAATGATGTGTCAATACCCATTATTTGTCAGTGTCTCTGCACGTCACATAGAACCTCTTTACGAAGTTATTGACTTTTCTAATAAATCATTACTTAAACACATGGCAGATGCTGTCAGTGTCAGTCGAGAAAATTGTGAAATAATTTTCAAAAGCGAAATTATTGTGAGCGCAAATGTTAGAGTTACACCAGGAAGGAGTAGGAATTCATGAAATAACACGTTGGTTAAATGTGATTAGGAACACTGCTCGCCGTTGGGTACGGCGATACAATGCTGAAGGAAATCTTATTGATCAAAGGCAAAATAACCATCGCCCGCTAGCATTAGCCGAAGACCAACGCCGATTAATGCGACGTCAATATAATTTGGATGGCTCTACGATAACAGGACGTTTTGCAGAAATGTTTGACGTTCACCCTAGAACAATAAGGAATTGCCTACATGCAATAGATTTTCATCACAGGCGGCCTGCGAAAAAAATTGCATTGACCGAGGCTCATAAAGCAGCGCGACATCACTTCGCCCGTCATCGTCAGTAATTAAATCTTGACTAGACATCTACAGCATTTTCCAGGTCTCAAACCGGAAGATTACATTTGTGGCGTGGTCATTCGCGATCTTGGTGGATACACGTGTTTTTAATTGAATTTTTTATGACTATTGTGTTAATTTGTTGCGTTGAAAACTTATTTTTTTAATAAACACCCTGGTCAAGTGATTGATTAAATAAGATTGAATGAGATAAAATAGTGTTCTTGTTATGAATAATATGTTATGAATAAAGAACGTCCGTTATGCTTTTATTGAATTATCACTTTAGTCAATTACGTTAGTTTATCGACAGAAACATTTTGCTTTCAGCCTATATATCGGCACCAGCGGCCCTACCGCGAACTTTGAAATCCGCAAATTTCGAGAATTTGTCTCTCACTCTCTAATGACGCCTTCGTTAGAGTGACAGAGAAAAATGATCGATATTTACGAATTTCGTAGTTCGCGGTAGTAGACCAGTGTCTGGATTCGTCGACAATCAAAAATTTAAACTTTGATTCCGAGTTCCCGATTCATTCAAATATAGCAAGACTGAAAGCGATAGAAATATATTTTGTTAGATTTTCGATTACTGTCATCCATTTTTAGCAGTGCCTTGACGTTTTACAGTTCCCCATGTCAACGTTCTTATTCATATCAGTTGCCTAGTAACACAAACGAATGCGTCTGATATGTCAAAGTAACGTTGCGCTTAGTAGATAGCTCTTATGATGACTGTTTGCTATACGATATTGATCCTTAGGTGGGTAGGAATTTAAATTCCCCGACTGTACCTATCGTTTGAGGTTAACTTCCAAATACTACTCAAATTTTGATATCTCTAAAGGTAGTAAAATAATGTGGTTTCCCTCAGCAAACAAAATGATAGTCGTATTTCAAACGCCAAAATTATACGTATTCTAAAAAGCATAAGCATAGCGTAAGTAAGGAGTTGAGGGTAAAAATTAAGATGAGGCTTGAGAGTATCATAAAAGTCATCATCATAATGCTATGATGATGACTTTTATGATACTTAGGGTAATCCATGCGGATTACCCTAAGTTAATCGGAGGACTTCAGTTGCTGAATGCGTGGCAGTAAGCGTCAGTGCAGTGTATGCAAAAACCTATCGCCAGGGTTTGAGTCGAGGAACACAAAAGAGTAATATTCGGAAAAAGTTGGAAAATAATCTAAGATGGCAGTGTGCTGGGGCGAAAGGTTTAAATCCCGAGTAGTTCAGCAAGCCCGAAGGGCGAACTTTAGGTTGGGAGGAAGAAGGCCGATCCAGCAGAGGGTTGAAGGCCCGGAAACCCACTCCAGGGGCCCAAGTAATTCGGCCTTGCAGCAGGAGGGCCGACCCAATCACAGAAACAATAAAAATACATGTCAAATATACAGAGTAAGGAGGTCGTATATTTCATCCGTGCGGTGACGGAGTAAGAATACAAAAATCACCGCCCCTCTCTTCCCGTGGGTGTCGTAGGAGTCGACTAAGGGAAATACTGAGTACCTAACCAGCTTCTCAGCCGGTGGTAGGGTATTTTTACTAGTACCCGCCTGGTTGGCTACCACCGTACATTCGGTGTAAACGCCCGTGAAATGACTTACCTTCGTGTTTGCCGTGTTTCGGGGTCAGCCGGTGTATTTACCAGCATCTAGCGGGCCAGCAAGGCGGTGGCAACTAACAGTATGCTTAGCACATGATTGGAGCGACAGTATCTCGCCGCGAGATAGTCTATCCGTCCCTCTTTTGTTAATATAGCTAATGAAGGACGGGAGATCTATCTCGCGGCGACATACTGTCGCACCAATCATGTGCTAAGCCTGCAGGTTACTGATTGTCTCCTGTTCGTTGCCGCCGCGATTTGGGTTCTACTTTTCACTTAAGATCAGGTGGAGTGGAGCCACTTTGTTGTGCCAACGTTATTGTTATTGGGTCGGCAACGCGCATGTGACACCCTAAGGTTGCAGGCGCCCATAGGCTACGGTGACTGCTTTCCATCAGGCGGGCCGTATGCTTGTTTGCCACCGACGTGGTATAAAAAAAAAAAAAAAAAAAGGTCGTAGGCCGAACTATGAGAAAACAGAACTGTGGTCCGAGCCCGACGCGTTCTAGCAAATAAGTCGAGCCTGAGGGCCGAAAGCCCGAAGCCGAGGCGTTAAGGCTGCAAAGGGCGAGTTCCAAGCAGTGCCGATGACCGATCGTATTTTTCATGAAATACTGGCTTTATGGCCGAGACCGAGACACTCGTAGTGCCAAGCATTTAATAATAATAATATAACATAACATAATATATCATAACATAATATAACATAACATAATATAACATAAAACGTTTATACTATTGTATTTCTCAGTAAGATCCCCCCATTCTAATGAACCGTACTCTTATATACATAATTTGTACGTGTTGTAAGAGGCAATCCTTTATCGTCATGGAGAGGTGTTTAATCTACATTTAATCTCTACTACGTTGTCTACGTGACGAACGTGTAGGTTTGTGCTAGCCTATCACACCTCCCCTGAAAAGGTAAGGGATTCCCTCCCCTGAAAAAGAAACATGTACATGTTTTTATAACATACCAAAAAAATACACAAAACACATACAAAAAAATATAAGCTACTTATACACAGACAAAAAATGACATTATTCACGGCTTTAGCTATAAAATTCATTTCAAATAATTAGTAAAATGTGTTTAAGTAAAATCCTTATGCATAATAGTATAGTAGTAAAGGTAGTATAGGTACCTATTTAACTTTAATATCTAAGTAATTAAATCAGTTCACGTTTAGTAGATAAATTGTCATGTCCAAGTCCTTGTGTCTTACACACTAAGGTTTTTTTTTCAATAATTCGTTAACCAACATCCTCAGTCCTAAATACAGTCATATACAGCTTTTAACTTCTGCAGAGCATAATCAGATTTCGTAATGCTGCGTCTTCGGCGCGCCTTCATCCTTGAAAATTCTGATATGCGTTCTGCAAAAGTAAAGCGAGTCAAATAAACAACACTTTAAGCGGGCGTTTTCTACGCTTCACTTCAGCTAAGGGATACACACGCGTTCAACAACTCGGTCAGCCGACCACAATACAAAAAAATATCGCTCAAGATACAAGGAAAAACAAAAATCCACGCACACACACTACTTATCTCAGGCATTTCTTTTTAACACGACCATGTCCAAGAGCATCCGCAACTGATGTAATTATTTACATCTATAGCCGAAGTCTCAAGGATAAATATACCTGCCTTGTATCTTGGGTACCCTTGCTATTATAATTCTAGATGCCTCTCGGGCCATCATAGATAACTACATCATAAATAATCAATAACCAAATAAGTAAGAAAACAATCCAAATCTATATAAAGCCAAACATTCCAATGAAAACCTCAACATTTAAGAATTTCCAAGAATTCTTAGTTGATCAGGCTAATTGTTCTATGAAAAACTTATTTGTTTTAGTTTTCGCCATCATTACCTAAGCTATTCAACCCTCTTATATCCACATTCCTTACAATACATCAAGTCTTAACTTGTCAATTTCTTAAAAGTCGTATACCACGTACATTTCTCCAGTTGCCTTATCCACTACCTACTTAGGTACATCAATGTCAAATCCGAGGAAACGAAAATAAACTTGAGTCACTTGGCTTACTAACTGCAACATTACGAGTAAATTATACATTAAACGTGATTAAATCATCAAATCAAATACAATACTCCATTTTCTGTAATTCAAAAATACCACATTATTACTATACAATCCAACTTTCTTCATTAATCCACCTCACACAACATAATATGTCCTATCCGTTATCACATTCACTATTTGTGTGATCTTAGTACATCAATATAAAATAATCACACGTTTAATATGTATCTGATGCGGAATAAAAAAACTGTTCACTACTACATATTACTAAATCACGTAACTCACGTAATACAATGATGACAATGAAATCATTGACATTGAAACAATATCATTGTTTCGTAATAAAAATAATATTTAAACCAGATAATAAACATGCGGAAAAAAAATGTTTTTACCTAATACAGTATGTTATGATAATTACATTTAGAAATTATTTACGAAAGTAAGCAACCAACAATTACGAATTACTTTTATAATAATTTTATTAATACCTGTGTCTGTTTTTTCTTCCATAACCAAAATAAAATAACAAATCTACTATACATACATCAATCGTTGATTTAAACTTTCACGAATGCTTGTTGTTAAAATATATGTATACCAATTGTTCATAAAGCTAATTCATAATGAAAAACATACAGTTAAATTGAGAACCTCCTTTTTTTAAAATCGGTTGATAATTAGATAATTAAAGTTATTAGTCTGACCAATTGCTTAAAGACAGTATAGGTAAACAAAACATATTTTCGCTTAGTCAAGAGCCTTCGTTCTCTGACCTTGCTGAACATGCATTGCATGAGCGAATATATGTTTACTATTATACCTAAAATTTAATAATTTGCTGGTATAGATATTTTTTAACGTACACAAAATGTATAACGAAGAAAAAATTCAATTAACACCGGATTTGAAAAATAATATACAAAGAAATCTCTCCTACAACTTTTACAATAATCAACAAACAAAATTGATCAAATGCGAGTACACAAGTTCCTAAATAATATCTCAATTAATGATTTAAAGATCTACTTATTCTTACCTGTTACCGAACACATCACGAAATATAATTATATAGTCCAACAAAATCAACAAAAAAAAAATACCTAAACATATCCACGTTGAAGCGATCTCTTCGTTGCTGAACTACTGGGCTGAGCCGGGTGCTCGCTGACGGCACGGTGCTTGCCATATGCAGAGATCCTAGTTCAGTCGACGGCGGCCAATGCGACGCCGGTGCCGAAGGGAAGCCAGACGGTCCATTTCGAGCTGACACAATTAGAGGCAGCGTTCGTCGATCCAAACCCCTGCTCCTCGACACCATATTAAAGCTTCTGCAGAAGATGGGTGGCGTCCGGGCGGGCGTTCACGTTCTTAGTGTAGATTTCACGTATTTGCGTCGTTTTAATTGCTCAAAAAAAAAATTGTTCTTAACTTGTCACTCCGCAACACTTATCCTGTCACTCCCCAACCCTGTCCTGTCCTGTCACGGTCGCCATGAAATAGGCACAGTGTCAAGGAGGGGGAGTGACATATGAAAACACTATAAACGTTTATACTATTGTATTTCTCAGTAAGATCCCCCCATTCTAATGAACCGTACTCTTATATACATAATTTGTACGTGTTGTAAGAGGCAATCCTTTATCGTCATGGAGAGGTGTTTAATCTACATTTAATCTCTACTACGTTGTCTACGTGACGAACGTGTAGGTTTGTGCTAGCCTATCACAAGGGCAGTAAGCCCGAGGCTACAGGCCACACGATCCCGAGGGCCGAAGGCCCGAGGGGTTACCCTTTGCTGTCAGTCTATAAACCTGAGGGTCGTAGGCTCGAGGACACAGTTCACGTGATCCCGAGGGCCGAAGGCCCGAGGGGTTAACCTTCGCTGTCAGTCTATAAACCTGAGGGTCGTTGATTCGAGAACACAGTTCACGCGATCCCGAGGGCCGAAGGCCCGAGGGGTTAACCTTCGCTGTCAGTCTATGAACCTGAGGGTCGTAGGTTTGAGAACACAGTTCACGCGATCCCGAGGGCCGAAGGCCCGAGGGGTTAACCTTCGCTGTCAGTCTATGAACCTGAGGGTCGTAGGTTCGAGAACACGTTCACGCGATCCCGAGGGTCGAAGGCCCGAAGGGTTAACCTTCGCTGTCAGTCTATGAACCTGAGGGTCGTAGGCTCGAGGACACAGTTCACGCGATCCCGAGGGCCGAAGGCCCGAAGGGTTAACCTTCGCTGTCAGTCTATGGACCTGAGGGTCGTAGGCTCGAGAACACAGTTCCCGCGATCCCGAGGGCCGAAGGCCCGAGGGGTTAACCTTCGCTGTCAATCTATGAACCTGAGGGTCGTAGGCTCGAGGACACAGTTCACGCGATCCCGAGGGCCGAAGGCCCGAGGGGTTAACGTTCACTGTCAGTCTATGAACCTGAGGGTCGTAGGCTCGAGAACACAGTTCACGCGGGTTAACCCACGCTGTCAGTCTAACAAACCGAGAGCCGAAGAGACTTTTTTGATGACTGTCAAAATATACGAAAAAGGTTTTGCGTTGATATTTGTGAAGTTGCACATAGTTATATAATTTTTACTTTTCAGTTGCTAAATATTAATGTGACACATGCTGGGATTATTTTGACAGGTAATATGTACACATATCATGTATAATATGTATCTTTCTATGCTCATTTATTTTTGAAGCCTTGAATTTGCTCATATATTTATGATCTCGACTGTACATAATCGTAAGCGTATGAGACATCAAAAGAAACGTCTTCAAAAATTATAGAAACTTTTTTCTTTAAGCGGATCGTTTGGGAGATATCAGCTATTAAAGCTGTTGAAAATGTGCCCTTGTTCAATTGTTTTAAAGTACGGGGTATAAAGTTCTGAGAAAAATGGTGTTGATAAATTGTTGAGGGTTGAAGAATGCAGTCCTCACTTATTAATATAGCGCCTGCTCAAATAGTCATGGCAAATGCGTGGCGTCTGCTGATACTTTTGAATAGTTGTAGGCTATTACATTTAAGGTGTTTCTTGTAAATTGATTGGTCATGTCTTTTAAAATAATTTACGCAGTTTTTGTAATTTGTTCCATTTACACATACATATTTACACATGCAGGAGTCTGCTGGATGCGGGTGGCACAGGACCGGTCATTGTGGCAATCTTTGGGGGAGGCCTATGTTCAGCAGTGGATGTCTTTCGGCTGATATGATGATGATGATGATGACGACACATCATAGTAATGAACTCTTTCTACGAGTTCTGGTTTGATCAAAATATCTCTTATACTTTTTGAGATAGGTTGATTTAACTGTAATTTTAATTTCTTACTGCAAGTCCAACTCACACTTGACCATTTTTTATATCCTATGTCCCGACCTGAGATCTCCTGAATACGACGGTGAAGTTTTCATTAAAATCCATCCAGCCGTTCTCTCGTGATGCTCCGTGCAATAAACAGACAAACAGACGAACCGACAAACAGACAAAAATTCTAAAAATTATATAAATGTGATCTATTATCGATTTTAAGACCTCCTCCATCATTTTTTTGTAAATATCTTCCATGTACAGACTTTCGACCCCTTTCAGCTTTATTATATGTATAGAAGATAGATGTATAGATATCGTCGCCTGGTACCCACATCACAAGCCTTAATTGAGCTTACCGTGGGACTACGTCGATTTGTGTAAGATGTCCAAAGATATTTATTTATTTATTTATATCGAAAGCTGATATATCATAACATTATCGATATAAATATCGACTTTGGACAGCCTGTGAGCAGCGAACCTTGTTTAACATTTAGAGTAGCGAATGTTCTAGAGAAATGTATACAATCTTAACAAAAGATTATGAACTCTATTCTCTGAGAAATAAAATTGAATTTGAATAAGAAACGTACGTAAATAATAGACGAAGCAACATGTTTTTGTGTTTATTGAATTAAAATACAAAATAATACTTACCGGTGGTAGGAAATACCTCCATGTGAAATATTTTTTATGTTGCTGTTATTTCTGCAGCTCAGTACAGCACAATACGGCATTGTTTATTTAATAACCGATTTTTTATTCACTAGCACACGCGCGATTCGAACGTTCAATTTCTGACACTGCCAATCACTAATCATAAGTGCGCGTGAAGTATGAACTCCGCATCATACTATCGGCGACACGGGAACGCCTACTTGCCATCTCCATTTACTCCGTGGCACGGAGCGCCAGAGCGCATCCGATCGTCATCGACGCCGCACCTGTGCCGCTCTGCCCCGCTTCGCACGCTTACGCATTTTTACGCATTATTTTCTATCGAGCTATCATACTCCTTTGTTTGCGCTTTGTATCGCGGCTTGAGTGCTATTACAGATTTATAATTAATGTGGAGTTCTTGTTTCATTTAAAGAAACATCTATATAGATTAGAACCCCATATATGCTTTGGCTCGTACTTTTATTTATTTATTTAATCTTTATTGCACAAAAGAAAATCTTATTGTACAAAAGGCGGACTTAATGCCACAGAGCATTCTCTACCAGTCAACCTTAAGGCAAAACAGAAAAGAATGTAGGCGGTGTAACTTGCAAACTTAATAAAAAGACATACTAAGATAGGATACATACATACATAAATATACCTACAGTTACATAAATATATGCATAAATATACAATAATAGAAATATATAAATATACTACAATATATATCTTACCATAAATTGTACAGTTGTAAGAAGATACTCAATTTTTCTTTGAACTACCAGTGAAGAACTTTGTGCTCAGGGCACATCTTACATTTGACTGTGCACATTCCATTTTCCCGGTGTAGTTGGACATAACCAATCGCATCGTCGCCATATGATTCTCTTGCTCACCTGTGATACAAAGGCAAAAATTAGGACAAAAAGAAATTACATTAACATAACCTAAAATTAGCTCATACAAAACCTCCGAACTTGTCTTATTAATCTTATTATATTTATACATTTATATACAAAATAAATAATTAGTATAGGGTACTTACACTGCTGTTTTTACATTTTTGTTCCGCGGCATAGTAATCAGCGTTAACTTTAAAGAAAAGTGCAATCATAAATGCATCTATCTTAGGTAGGTGCTGCTGTCCGCTCGCACAAAATTTGCCTCCATTTTCAGATACCACACGAATATTTACACCGGCAGTTATAATATTTATTAGAAAAGTCTTTAGAATTAGCTCAAAGATCGAATTAAACAACCATTATATCTCAAAACACGAACTACACTCTGTTACGAAGCAATGTTTACTTGCAACTGACGTCACATGAACTCTTCTGACCAATCATAGGGCGTTGGCTGTCACAGATAATTTTTCAAAAAATATTAAATTTTGTTTGGTAAAATATGCTACAAATATGCATATTTTTGCCTAAAACTAAGTGACATGTAGTATATTACGCTATTTTCTAATAGGATGACCACATTTTGAGGTATATTTTTAATGTTGTCAAATGCCCTCCTGATGTCTCGGTTCCCGGCATTACGGTAAGGCACATTCTGAAACTTGCAGCAAAGCCAGCAAAACGCCGCGTCGCAATGGGGGATGCATGAAATTATCTGTCACTCAAACGAAGGCATCATTAGAGTGAGAGAAACAAATTCTCGAAATTTACGAATTTCGTCTTTCGCGTTAGGGCCGATGAAACTTATTTCCGAAGTTTAGGAAGGTAATGCCTATCGTCAGAAAAAAAAATCAAGGATTTCTGATAATTCATCATTCATCCATCCCTCATTCCGGAAACACTAAGAAAGTAAGAACTCTGTAGCGCAGTAATGTAGTGCCGTAGTATTACAGCACGCCACTAACAAGACTGATTTAATTGATTATTGTTATAATTTTCTGTTGGTTTTTTCATCATTTCGTAAATATAAAAGTCACATTTTGTTTAAATAGTATTTATATGAATACGAAGTGGAAGTCGTGGAATGTTGGACCCACAACCTACTTTTATTTTATGTTTAAAATAATACGATAGAAATTACTACCGGAAGCTGTTGTTTATTTTATAAAACATTTAATATTTTCGTTTGTTAGTTAAATTAGATAATTTTGTAAATTCATTATTTGAGTACTTTGCTTGATTTCATGTTTAGTGACGACCAGCGCCACTGGTGGCGGTTTTTAAAAGTTTAGAGATGCAATCGCGTCAACTATCTCACTCGATAGTTTTACGATGAATTGAAAATATTGTAAAAATATAAAAACAAATTGGAAGACTCGAAAATGTGTTTCTCTGGAATTTCCGAGGTGGAGCCTAAGACTGGTCGTCAGGCAAAAATAAACGCGTCGTGTAAAACCGCTCAAATATATTTTTTTATTCAATGACAAAATGATGTCATCATGGATTTTCCACGGGATGATATCGTTGATATTTTTTATAGGCGATAATGACAAAATAGACAGTGATAATCTTAAGCATTTTCAATATTCGCAATTGCAAATTAAGCTTGTACAATCGACAACACACCTGTGAACACAGGCAAAGTGCCAAAAATATGTAAACAGAACTTTATTGCCTAGACATAAAGGTGTGTATACATATTTCTGGTACTTTGTCTGTATCCACAGCTGTGTTGTTGATTGTACTCACGTATTTTTTCTTCGCTTCAAAAACTTAGTCAACTTCTTCCCTCCTTACCGACTTATTTATTATTCTTCTTGTAGAAAGATTATTATTATTAGGTAGGATTGTTTGTTTGATTTGTTGATTTATGTGCCACCCAAAATAAGAAAAAAAATTGAACAACCCTCTTGCGTTTCTCAACGTTCAATTTTTTTAATAAATAATTGTAATTATGAAGAAAAAATAAGTAATAAGATAAAATATGAATTTATTTAATAATTTTGTGGTCTTGGTAGGTTCTTAGTGTAATTTCATTTTGGTAAAGTAAAATATTTCAAAAAAAAATTTGTAAGCTGTCATGAAATGGAACACAACTTTTTGAGTTTGCTGCCTTTTTCTACTGAGAGAGATTGCTGGACACAGTATAATCATTCAACAATTTAAAATTTTCACTTTACGTACCTATTCGATTATAAAAACAGGATAAATTAAACTATAAATAAAAAACCATTTTACATATGGCAGCACTGCGATAGAAATGCTTTGATGTTTTAAAAGGTAAATAATCTGGCAGCACTGGCAGTGACAGATACGACCATCGTATACCATAAAGTTAGAATCACGTCGCTTATCAATCGACAAAATCGGGTAATATTTACCCGATTTTGTCGATTGATTACAACAACCATAGTATATAGCTGGAGAGCCAGTGAACCCTGAGAGTAGCGGTCTTCCTGTAAGGTTAGAAATTTGTATACTAACGGTTTATGGAATTCTAAGAGCAATAGCCATGACCTGGCAGGCGTCAGCCCTGCACGTCATCAGGCCCTTTATTTTTTGAACTGTTAAGTAAATTGGATTTCAAAACTTGTTTCTGTAAGTTTGAAAAATTTGTAGGATAAAGTTAATTTATTGTACATCTTAAAAAAAATGACAGGTGATTACAATAAGCAGAAGTATATGACAGGTCAATTAGAAAATGCACAGTTGATGAGGTAAAATAAACTTCATCCTGTATACTCGAAATTTTTATATGTCTTCAAATAAACCTCTCGGAGTAAGTATGTGCAATGCCAGGCGGTTTATAACAGCATAAGACCTTGCCAGGCGAGAAAACAGTTAAGTAAATTGGGTTTCAAAACTTGTTTCTGTAAATTTGAAAATTTAATAGGATAAAGTTTATTTATTGTACATCTTAAAAATAAATTGACAGGCGATTACAATAAGCAGAAGTATATGACAGATCGAATAGAAAACGCACAGTTGATGAGGTAAAATAAACTTCAACCTGTATACTCGAAATTTTTATATGTCTTCAAATACGTAAGTATGTACAATGCCAGGCGGTTTTGAACAGCATAAGACCTTGCCAGGCGAGGGGACAGGTGCACCTCTCAATCGCACGCCCTTAGCAACTACTCTACTACTACTAGCGACTAACTAGCGATTACTCGCCT
>JALPQI010009399.1:0-45000 GCA_025490895.1 Thaumatotibia leucotreta
GAAACTATGAATGCTACAGTAACGAAATTTGGTAAGGATATGTGTTGTATGAACCGCTACAGGATTATGATACTAAATTGTAAAAAAAACCATTAGGGTGGGGCCCTCCATACATGTAACTGAGGGATAAAAAAAATTTTTTAGTTGTATATAAGCGTGTGGGGTATTAATAGAAAGGTCTTTGAAAATGATATGAAGGTTTATAAATATAATTTTTATTTAAGCAAATCGTTTTCGAGATATCAGCTCTCAAAGTCTGAAAATGTGTCCCCCCCCCTCTATTTTTCAAACTACGCGATATAAAATTCTAAAAAATATATATGTTATGCACATTAATAAACTCTATCAACGATTTTTGGTTTGATTAAATTATCTTCTATAGTTTTTGAGATAGGTTGATTTAACTGTATTTTTTTAATAATAAATTGATAATGGTACGGAACCCTTCGCGCGCGAGTCCAACTCGCACTTTGCCGGTTTTCTTTGGTATATGACATCTAATATTTATAATTCTACCTAGTTGTTTGATAAACAAGCATGCGGGGCTGCGTGATGGTAAACAGTCACCGCAGCCTAAAGACAGATGTAACAACTCATGGTTATCACGTACGCGTTACCGACCATGTGACGTAAAGATCTTATGCCACAATACCCAGCAATTGCACTGCCACGTCTCACCCTTCAAACAAAACACGGTTTTCCAAGAAAACCCCATACATAGGGCGATTCTCGTCATACTAAAAAATCATCAGTTTGCCAAGATCTATTAAATAAGACAACGTTTCATTTCTGTTAGTGGGCTGTTGGGGAATTGTGCCCATGGACTTTTATCAGCATTTTGTAAGTAACAAAAATACCGGTAGGTATCAAGCCACGAAAGCTGACGAATGGGTTTAAATCCTTCTTCGGTCGTTTCCTTTTGGTATATGTCATTTTAAGTCACAAAAATATGTGTTCTACACGGCATGTGGCCACGTTTGTCATAACTCATAAATGAGTGGCTGCATGCCTTGTGCGTATAATGTTTCCTCACGTTAGGACCACCGCCATCTTCAATACGCCGAGAACGTATTGATGGCCGTGCTGGACGACTGCGCGTACGAGTGGGAGCAGTGGGGCGTGACGCTGGAGATCCTGCGCGGCTACTCGCGCAGCCCGCGGCGCTACAGCCGCCACGACAACGACGTGCTCGACTGCGCCTGGGGCTGCTTCTTCCGCGACATGAGCTGGGTGAGCCTCCGCCGTGCCGTGGCGCCGCCATGCCCCGCGGCTACTGGCGCAGCCCGCGCCGCTACAGCCGCCACGATTTTTGTGAATGATATTGAATATATTCTATACACACAATTTGAGTAGATGCCAATAAAAAACGCATTGTCAGAGACAGAGATGTCAGGGGTTTTTTTCCCCTCACTAGCTCGTAAAGCGCTCGTTTATCCTTTAATACGAGCGGGTGAACCCTCATCTTATTCACATGTGAGGATTGTGAGGCAAAGTAATGACCATGGAGCGTAGCGCGAAGTAGCAGATAACAAAACGTAAAATGCTCATGAATGAGTCGTTCCACATTAATTATAATATTTATAATAAAAAAAATTGTTTGAAAATTTAGTGTAAAATACAAAATTGTATATAATATGATCATTTTAACACATAAAACCTTCAATTCCATAAGTAACCTTTGTTCTAGTGAAGGATGATAAAATGACTGGACGCAATCACAAAACGCAGGAAATGTCAACATTGTCAAAGAATATTATGGGTCAATCTTTATTCACCGACTCGGACACGCATAAAAATACTGAAATAAACAACCTTAAGAGTGTTCTGCTATAATTTTTTATTATTTAAAATAACTAATGAGAATGATTTAATCCAATGCATTAAATGGGTGTGCAACTACAGGAATGTGTTAAAATAGTTTACTTTTTCGTGCTAAGTTACTGCGGCAAAATCTTGCATTAAATACATGATCATCATCATCAGCCTATGTTAGTCCACTGCTGGACGTAGGCCTCTCCTGTTAACTATTCGTATAGACGCATTAGGAGGTAAATACCCATAATCGCCACGCTGGGCAAGCGGATTGGCGATCGCAGTAATGTGTCCACTAGGATGACGCTGCTGCCCATCATCAATCTTGTAGAATGGTAAGTGACACTTCAATCCTTTAGTCGACTCTTACGACACCCGCAGGAGGAGTTGGGGTGGTGACAAATGTATTCTTACTGCCGTCACCACACGGCGAAAAAATACATAATGCATTTCGAAAATTAACTAAGTAACCTCAGGAGGATTGTAATGTGAACTAATAATTACCTTTTATAAGTTTCCCGCTACAGTGAGGGGAAAAGTGTTATAAAAGTGTGTTATACACGGATGCAAATGTATTTTACTTCTCGTATGTTAACACTCGCTACGCTCAGGATTCTATTTTAGAACCACTCGCTTCGTTCGTGGCTCAATTTCATACTCGCGGGTAAAATACAACTTTGCACCCTTGTACAACAAATAACTATTATTATTTATTCGCCGAAAAATGGAAAAACACTCAAAAATATTTTCTATTATAATATCGCTAACAATAGTGATTCCAGCAATAAGAATGATTTAATTACCTTTGTGTGGAACTACAGGAAACTGCCTAAGGCGCGAAGTTAAGTTTGTTGCCGCATGTATTAAAAGGACATGATGCTTTCAAACAATATCATTAGATGATGATAATAAACATATTTTACTAATAATATCCAAGAAACGATGTAATGATCGAAAAAGTACGCGATTGACTTAACAGCTGAACGGGGACATCGAAGGGTACTTCGAGCCCATCCTGATGCTGCGCGACATGGAGTACTACTACGAGACGTCGCGGATCAAGCGCGCCCGCAGTGTCGTCAGCCGCTGCATCTATGGTTGGTATTATGCGGCTTCTATTACCGCGCCGGTCACACGCGGACATATAACATTCAACTACTTAATTTTATTATCTCCGTCAGCTCTCCGTTGCTGGCCACAGATCTTGTACAATGGTAATAAACGGGATGAACGGAGATAACCTCAGACACGCTCGCGAGGAATGCTAAATTGTTATCAGACGGTGTATTTTGATCTTTATTAAATACTAAAATAAATGAAAGTAACGCAGTAGACCTTAATTTTATGAACAAACACGTGGATTGTCAGTTAAATTTCTTAAATACTATTATCAACACTAAATATGTTTTGACAAAAATAGGAAATTAGTATTCAAAGGTAACAACGCCCATAATGTTCCTTCATTAATGTTGAATATGTTGCAGTAAACTTCCCGCACGCGCCGCTGCCCTCGGACCACGTGCCCGCCTGCGAGCAGGCCAAGATTCTGAAGGACTGCTTGATACGAGAAACGCGTCTGGAGGTCACGGTAGGCAGATATTGTGATAGAAATGGATTTACTTATCCTTGGAATTAAAGGCAAAACTTTATTTAGTGGCAGCATCTACAAATAAATAAATAAATAAAATAAATATTTTGGGACATCTTACACAAATCGACCTAGTCCCACGGTAAGCTCAATTAAGGCTTGTGATGTGGGTACCAGGCGACGATATATACACGATGATTCTTAATCCGTGATCAGGAACCATTTTTTCTAACTCAGTAATTGATGGGGATTACGTTAAAGTACTAATTACGTGAAAACAAATTTATGAATTTTTTAATCATGTTTTAATTTTGAATTAAATTTTATCCTAAAATCCTTGTCACTGTACTACTACCATATCGGATTTAATGAGGTTGTATTGTAATCTCTTTAGAAAGTTATTAGCAATTGTCAATTTATGAGTAAACCTTGCCCATGACATTGTCAATCACTTTTGTCATACTCATAATAAACAAAGGCATAGTCACGGATATTGAATGAGAAAATTATAATTATTCACCAAAAATCATGCCTTCACCACGTCCGTACTCAAACATACAGCGTTACGATACTGTACGTTTGTCAATACAAACGAATAGCACAAGGCGAACCCAATAGTTATTTCACGGACTTCATCCAAACATTCCGATCCCCGGACACAATTTTATAAATCGCATGCACCAAAAATCTTCGCGACTTCGGACAGTTTACAGTGCCACAACATGCTCGAGCACCCGGACGACCTCGTCATCATCCTGACGATCTGGATCAACAAATCTTAAGATTCTTTGCTGAAGAAGATTTCGAGTGAATCAATCCAATCACAGGAACAATCAACCGGATCTGTGTCAAGAACAACACGGTGGACATTTGGAACACTTGTTAAATTATGTTTAAAATAATGTTTTTTATTTTAGTTGGTCAGGTATGCAGTTTTATTGTTTTTATTTAATTATAAAATTGTACTGTATGAAAACAAATTGCTTTATTTGCTCAAGATTTTACCAAGTTTAGGTAATGCACGTTAACATAATCTCCTATCAATTATGTTCGTCGTTATCAGTGTTGCACTGATAAGATAATGAGTAGATAGAAGTCTTTATTGACATAAGATCCGTCAAATTCCCGTTTCCCGCCATACTGATGACACTGTGACGTATCGTAGTTAAACTTTATACTGTAGGATGACCATGTATTAAGTGGTAATTTGTGTTAATTAGGTTTTCACTTTTAATTAATTAAACAGTGAAGAAATAACTTGAGACCTCGCCGAATAAGTTTAATTTTGGCTAAATTTTAATGTTTTTCTACTCCTGATCACGGATTAAGAATCATCGTGTATAATATATTATAGATACTTAAATACATAGACAGCCATGACCAAGGAACAAACATTTGTGATAAATAAATACACAAATAATGCCCTCGCCTGGATTCGAACCCGGAACCTCCAGCGTCGTAGGCAGGGTCACTACCAACTAGGCTACGGAGGCTGAACGTATTTAATGGCGCATTTTGCTACGGCTCATCGAATCATTAGCAGCACGATGGCACACGCAGCTTATTAAAGCTTGCTTCTAAAGCCAAATCTTGTTATCCCATGATTTGGCTTTAGAAAACAATTATCAAATTTTTTTCCGTCTCAGATGAGAATCTAAATCATAAGGAGGAACCGACTTATCCCGATAGGCCGGTTCCTCCCCGAAAATTCTTTCACTGCAATTTGAAAGATAAAGATTGACCAAAATATATATAGTTCCAAAAAATAATCCATGCGTACCGGGTTCGCGCCTTACGGCTGAGCCACTGACTATTAAACGTAATTGTTCCCCGTTACGGGTAGGCGCAGCACAAGGAGCAGTTCGTGGATCTGGCATACAGCTGGCTCGGCGTGTGCGCGCAGCTGGAGGGGCTGCGCCTGCGCGACGTGCTGGCGCGCGCGCGCCGCCCCGCGCCCATCCCGAGTTCGCCGCCCGCGCAGCCCGCGCTGCACGGCTGCGTCTGGCGCTGCCTCTTCTACGACGTGGGCTGGGTAATGTCTTACTGAGTACGACCTGTCGACGAAACCGTTTCACTACATATCGTCGGTTGACAATCAAAACTCACTTAGTAACAAATACCTATTACTTGAAACAAACAAAGTATGTATCTCAGTTCTGATTCAATACTGACATACGACGTTGCTATGAGTAGTGACAGATTTTATACTGAGTTTTGCTTGACAGCCGACGATATTGTATAATTAATCTGTCAGTCGCTTATTAAACTACAACATATTTTACGAATAGGTACTTAGCCCGGTTGTTTTTCCAGATCATAGACGAGGAGGGAATGTTCCAGGTGGCGATCATGCAAGAGACGATCAAACAATATTACTTCGATGAAGACAAATTATCGCTATTACTGACTATCGCCACTAGTTGCGCCAATTGTAAAAAATTCAGAATAATTTTCCTGGTCAATAAGGGTGCGCCTACAATGACGCGGAGCGGAGCGGAGCTGTGGGAGCTCGGCCAATGAGACCGCATCGGATTCGAGTTTGAAGAATGTAATTGGTCAATTTTGCACAGCACCGCTCCGCTCCGCGTCAGTGGAGCCGCACCCTAAAACATTTAGCCCTTTAAACTTCCATGGCTCAAAAACTCAAACACCTTCAATTTTTCCTGTACCGTAAAATCCCCCACTCTGTATTTTTTTTTTTATTTAATTAAATAAATATTGTTACGTTCGTGGGGTGGGTTTTCTATAGAAAATGTATAAATAAGCCACTAATTAAAACTGACACTTTAATTACTAATTAAAGGAACAAATACCAAACTAAAACAGTAATCACACACTTAACACGTCACACTGATTCACTCTCCAACTCGCAGTCGATTCGCAGTTTTCGCTCTTGATGTTATCTCTTCGCTGTCTCAATTGAAACTACCCCTTCGGCCGGGTCATACTGGGCTTTTATACAAGCCACTCAAATCTACAAAGTACGAGATAATTAGATTCTAGAAAGTTCCCGAGTCAGGTCGGTCGGTAGGGCCCATGCGCGAACATTCTAGGGTATCGCTGTCTCTTTCTACAGGTTTCTCTTTCACACCCGTCGAGAATGTTCTCTCTATAGCTGTCTCGTTCACATCCTTCCAGATCATTCTCTCGTGCTGTCTCTATCTAATAGTGCTTTCTCTTTCACTCCTATGGGAAATTTAGCTATATACCGATTTGTACTTGAGAGGCCCGAAAGGGGTCCTGAAAACGCCTGAAAACGGGTTTTCAGGTTATTGCGCCATCGGATAGAGGGTATCCTGAAACGGCCTGAAAACGACGGTATCTGGGGTGAATATTTGATTTTGTAGTATGTGAAAGAGGACCTTCTGAAACGGCCTGAAAACGCATTTCAGCCTGCTGAAAACGCTTCTAACGTGTCTAAAATCACATTTGTAGTTTTTATCATGGCACCGGCGTAACACTACCCCCTCCTAAGACATGCTCGTCCCGAGCATCATTATTTCCGTGGTATTTGGCGAGCCGGTCAACGTGAACAATCTTGCATGGGCTTCGTAAATTCGTCCGAATCCGATACGTAACGTCATTGATCTTCGTAACCACTCTGTACGGCCCGTCCCAATTCGGGGACAGTTTCGGAGACTTTCCTTTCTTTCTCATAGGGTTATGTAGCCACACCAATGAGCCTTCCTCGTACCCAATTTGGTTGGACTTCCTGTCATACCTGGTCTTCATCCTCGTGCTAGCTTGAAGCCCGTGCTCGCGAACTAGACTATAAACGTCATCCATCCGGTCTCTTAGATCGCACACATACTCTGTTATAGACCTCGGAGCATCTGGTGGTCGTCCTGTTAAGAGGTCAGCAGGTAAACGAAGCTCTCTTCCGAAATTGGCATATGCGGGAGTAACTGCAGTGCTTTCATGGGTGGCGGACCTGTATGACATCAAAAAGAGAGGGATATGCCGGTCCCAATCTTTTTGGTGACTTTCGACTACCTTGGCAAGATGTCTCTCCAGGGTCTGATTGAATCTCTCAACCATTCCATCGGACTGAGGATGATATGACGTAGTTCTTGTCTTATGCAATCCCATGATTCGACAGGTCTCTTGGAATACCGCAGATTCAAAGTTCCTGCCTTGATCGCTGTGTATCTCCAGGGGTACTCCAAAACGGCAAATTACTTCATTGACTAACTTTTCCGCTATTGTGACTGCTTCCTGATTGGGAATAGCAAACACTTCAGGCCACTTGGTGAAATAGTCCATCACAACAAGAATGTACTTATTTCCAGAGTCTGATGTAGGGAACGGGCCTGCGACATCTAACGCAATCCTTTCCAAAGGTGCTCCAACATTGTAGATCTTGATCGCCCCTCTGCTTCGGGTATGCGGTCCTTTAACTGATGCACAGCTTACACACTTTCTACACCAATCATCGACATCCTCGCGGCAGTGGATCCAATAAAATCGTTGTTGAATTTTCATTAAAGTCCTTTTAACTCCAAGGTGTCCACCAGAAGTACCGTTGTGGTAGCTTTCTAAAACGTCTTTCACTCTTTTCCTTGGGACAACATCTTTCCCATTCGCTGACTCCCATTTCCTGCATAATACGCCATTATGCATGACCAAACTATCCCATTGCGCCCAGTAGCTTTTTGTAACTGTCCCCATCGGAGCTACTTCACACCATTTTGGTTTAGGTACGCCTGCATTAATCCAGTCAAAAATGGGCTTTATGTCGGGGTCTTCTTTTTGTGCATGTTGCATGGATTCATCGCTCCACTCCTCACTAACTGTGTCTGTTCGCAACATCCTCAAGCATTCCTTGCCCTCTTGTCTAAGACAATGCTTGCAGTCATCTGGGCAAGGCCTCCGAGAGAGGGCGTCCGCATTTCCATGCGATTTTCCACTGCGGTGTTCGATTACAAAGTCATATTCTTGAAGCTGTTCGATCCAACGTGCTACCTGTCCCTCAGGGTTTTTAAACTCCAGCAGCCATTTCAAGGCAGCATGATCAGTTCTTATCCGAAACTTCCGCCCCAACAGGTATTTGCTGAAATGCTGTAGCGTCTTAACAACGGCCAGCAGTTCCCGCCGAGTGACGCAATAATTTATTTCTGGCTTTGATAATGATTTGCTAAAGTAAGCGATTACCACCTCATTATCTCCCTTCTTTTGTGACAATACTCCTCCAATGCCTGTATTACTGGCATCAGTATCCACAATAAAGTCCGCTTCTGGATCTGGATATCCTAGTATTGGCGTTTCGCAAAGTCTTTGCTTGAGGTTGTTGAAACTTTCTGTACATCTCTGAGTCCAGTCGAACTGTCGCTTTTCTTCCGTTAGTTCGTGCAATGGCTTTGCTATATCCGAAAAGTTCTTCACAAATCTCCTGTAGTATGAGCAAAGTCCTAAGAAAGCACGTACAGCAGTTTTGTCCCTCGGTATGGGCCAATCCTTTACAGCGCTGATCTTTTCAGGATCTGTCTGGATGCCGTCCTTGGAAATCACATGTCCCAAATAATTGACTTTCTGTTTGAAGAGTGAACATTTCTTTGGACTTAGTTTCAGATTTGCCTCTCGTAGCTTAGACAATACTTGCTCCAATTTATTAAGGTGGTCATCGAAGTTTTTACCAATGATGATAATGTCATCCAAATAAACCAAGCAAGTATCTCCTAGTAGACTAGCTAATATTTGTTCCATTAACCTCTCGAATGTTGCCGGTGCGTTGCACAAACCAAAAGGCATAACATTGAACTGCCAGAGTCCTTTACCAGTTGAAAAAGCAGTTTTCTCTTTATCCTTATCCTTGATTTCGACCTGCCAGTACCCACTCTTTAAATCCAACGTTGAAAACCATTTCATTCCATTTAAAGTGTCTAGAGTGTCGTCGATTCGAGGCAATGGATAGCTGTCTTTCTTAGTCGCATCATTCAGTCGGCGGTAATCGACACAGAATCTCATAGTGCCGTCCTTCTTCTTCACCAAAACCACGGGGGAACACCAAGGGCTTGTCGAAGGTTCAATGATGCCGCCCCGTCTCATCTCCTCGATCATTTCTTCAACTTCCTTTTCTCGTGCCACTGGAACTCGTCGAGGTCGCTGCCGAATGGGCATCACTTCACCAGTGTCGATTTCATGCTGGACTACGCCAGTTCTTCCAATATCACTGTCATGCGCAGAGAATACATTGCTATACCGCAACAATAACTGACGTGCTTTGACCAGCTCTTCCTGAGTGAGATCATTTCTTGATTCGCCCAACAACCCTTCTATGTCCGTGGAAAGCAAGGAATCTTCAGATTCCTTATCCTTGGTAGGAGCCTGACAGCTTTGTATCCAAGAGAGTTCCTCACATTTTCCAACCAAAGTACCTTTGTTAAGGACACACTTGGTATCACTGAGTTTGAGAACTCTCACAAATGCTGCAGGTGAAGTTGTAACCACCGTACGAGCTGCCATCCATGGTTTACCGTTGGATACTTTTTCTACAACTACACATCGACGACCTCCCTGACTTGATGTTCCTGGTAAACGCACGGGGACTAGAACCTGTTCCTTTGGTAGGAAAACAGTTCTTCTAGAGCAGTAAACATTCCCACTAATTCCTCCTTCCATAGGAACCTCATCAAATCTAGTTTTCAGGACTCCAACTTCCATGTCAATTTTATAACCATGGCACCTCATAAAATCAAGTCCAATAATACAGTCGTCAATTATGTCGGCAACAATCACTTTATGCCGATAAATGTGCTTGCCGATTCTTAAATCCACTCCTGTCTCCCCCTTGATGGGAATATGCTGGCCAGTGGCTGTAAGCAGCTGTAGATGCTTCGGTTGGACGACTACATGACCTCGAGTCAGGTGTTTCAGAAGCCAAGAATTAATCACCGTCCGAGAAGCTCCGGTGTCGATAGTAAGGTTACATGGTATTCCACCAATTTCTCCCTTGACGACCAGACTATTCCCGTCGTTGACTTGTGAGATCACTACTGGGACATTTCGACCACCAGCCAGCACTCGTCCCTTAGTCCTGGCTCTTACTCGTTTCCCTGCTGCGGCTCTGGTCGTACAGAGCCCTTATTCCTGGTCACAGGGGATTCATCTCGTTCTCTCCTGCTGCTTCTTTTCGGGCAACTAGTTTGTATATGGCCACGTTCTCCACAATGGTAACATCGTGGCCCAACCTCCCGACGTGGTGCAATCGGCTCCCTAGCAGATACCTCACGTAGCTTATAGGATCTTGATGGATCTTGGCGTACAGCTTTAACTTCTAGGGCATGAGCTACGGCATCCTTAAGGTTTTCGTGGTGCCCTAGTCGTACTGCCGCCCTTACTTCCAAATCTCGGATCCCATCAACAAATGCCTGCACCAGCATGGTTTTTATCCAAGAGTCAGCTGAACGTTGGTATGCCTTTCTGACCAGCTTTTCAATTTCCAGGGCCCATTGTTGCAATGTCTCATTACGTCCCTGCGTTCTGTCTTTCAGTTGAGCTCGGTAGACATGTTCTAGATGACTGTCTCCGTAACGGGCTTCTAATGCTTCTAGAAGCCGGTCGTAAGTTTGCTCTTTTCCAAGAGCTTCTAGAATTGTAAGAGCCTCGTCACGAAGTGCCAGCGTCAGAGCCGTCATCGCTTGCTCCTTACTCCAACCGTTTGCTTTGGACACGGACTCGAACTGTAGCTTGTACGCCGCCCACGAAGATGTTCCATCAAAAGGAGGTGCCTTAAATTTTCCACCTCCCGGCACAGATATCTCAGGTGTGCAGGGACTGATGCCACTAGCTACTTTTAATTCAAGCTTCTGGAGGCGACGCTCAACCGCTTCCTCTACAACATGAATCTTGTTCTCCATGTCACTGAGCTTCCCTTGGACTTCGTACATTTCTTGCTTCCATTCAGTAGCAGCCTTGTGCAACTCTTGAAGAATCAATTTCGACTGTTCTTCTTGTTTCCGCGACTGTTCTTCTTGTTTCCGTGACTGTTCTTCTTGTTTCCGCGACTGTTCATCTTGTTTGCGCGACTGTTCATCTTGTTTGCGCGACTGTTCATCTTGTTTGCGCGACTGTTCATCTTGTTTGCGCGACTGTTCATCTTGTTTGCGCGACTGCTCCTTCAGGAGAATCAGAATAGTTCTGAGGTCTACGTCTTGAGTACTCTTAGCCTGCAAACCAGACGGACCGGGCTTGGATGCAGTATCCTCACATGCTGGAGGCTCTTCACGTACTGCAATATCCTCCTGCGCTGCAGGTTCCTCACGTGCAGTTTGGCTCCGGGTCACAACTCCTTTTGGCTCGGTCTCGTTGTCACGTGGCGTTATACCCATTTTCTATCCCACTGCTGACACCAAATGTTACGTTCGTGGGGTGGGTTTTCTATAGAAAATGTATAAATAAGCCACTAATTAAAACTGACACTTTAATTACTAATTAAAGGAACAAATACCAAACTAAAACAGTAATCACACACTTAACACGTCACACTGATTCACTCTCCAACTCGCAGTCGATTCGCAGTTTTCGCTCTTGATGTTATCTCTTCGCTGTCTCAATTGAAACTACCCCTTCGGCCGGGTCATACTGGGCTTTTATACAAGCCACTCAAATCTACAAAGTACGAGATAATTCGATTCTAGAAAGTTCCCGAGTCAGGTCGGTCGGTAGGGCCCATGCGCGAACATTCTAGGGTATCGCTGTCTCTTTCTACAGGTTTCTCTTTCACACCCGTCGAGAATGTTCTCTCTATAGCTGTCTCGTTCACATCCTTCCAGATCATTCTCTCGTGCTGTCTCTATCTAATAGTGCTTTCTCTTTCACTCCTATGGGAAATTTAGCTATATACCGTTTTGTACTTGAGAGGCCAGAAAGGGGTCCTGAAAACGCCTGAAAACGGGTTTTCAGGTTATTGCGCCATCGGATAGAGGGTATCCTGAAACGGCCTGAAAACATGTTTCAGGCGCCTGAAAACGACGGTATCTGGGGTGAATATTTGATTTTGTAGTATGTGAAAGAGGACCTTCTGAAACGGCCTGAAAACGCATTTCAGCCTGCTGAAAACGCTTCTAACGTGTCTAAAATCACATTTGTAGTTTTTATCATGGCACCGGCGTTACAATATTTTAGCGAGAATGCTTGCGAAGTGAGAAAGACAAAGCAAGGGTATATATTACCAAATAAGATCACATGAGATGATGAATGATGAGGCGTTCCTCAGTGAACCATCAGAATTCGAAGGTACGAAAAAGCGATAAAACCCAGGCAAATCTACTTCTAACTACAAGTGTACAAGTCGCACGAGGAGTGGCACTGGCAGGGGCTACACTCATAAATAATATCTTACTGCTTTAGTACTAAGTGGTGTAGCTATTTGAGTTCTGTAGTTCATCTACTCCCCGCTAGATGGCTATAGTAGTTGTATTAATTTTGCTTGAATAAAATAATTATGTGACAGAAAGAAAAAATCATAAGCGCCGTTTTCGGGATTTTCCATACACAATTAATAGACAAAAACAGTTCTTCTATTTCACAATAGCGAGTAGATTGAACTTTAGTGTCACGATATTAAGTAATGCGTCACTCATCATCGTAAAACAGAGGAGCTATGCTAGTATTGCCAGTTGAAAAGTGTAAATCTTGTTACATTTGTAGATGGAAACTATCTGTTTGAGAACGCGGATGTGAAGGAGCGGCCGTTCGGCTGCGACCGCTCGCAGCTGCTGGTGGACTGCGTCGTCCGCCAGTTCTTCAGCAGGTACCCGAAGCTGCAGCCCGGGAACTCCACCTTACGTGAAGAGGTGAATTCTCTGAACCACGATTCTCTCACCGCTATTAGACTATAGCTAGTTGTAAAATAATCACGACTTAAAATGTACACCACGACCTAAAATAAGTGTTTTCATACATTTACTATACATTTACTTCCCAAAAAATGTTGAATCATAGAGTTCCTATATGTGACCAATATAAACCAGCTGGTTAGAATAGAAGAGATTTTAACTAAGGATTGAAAAATCAGCCATTATTTTAATTATTTCGTTAGTTAACGTTTATACGTGCTTGTAGCTACTACTACCTTGGCTTACACTAAATCATACATATAAAACAGTGTTTCTCATATTCATATCAACCATCAAGAATGAGATCAGTCACTAAACAATTTGTTATTTTGGCAGACATCCCAGAATGCGTTTGGCGCTGGAGAGACAAGGATGCGCAACGGAAGCGCTCGCCTCCCGGCCCGGCGCCCGCCGCTCCCTCACGCCCGCCCCCGACAGCGGCGACCGCGCCCCACGCCGCTCCCACACGCCCGCCCCCGACCACCCCGACCGCGCCCACAAAGCCGCCACCATGTCCGGCACCGCGCCCGGCCGGTCCACGTGAGCTCGCGGCTTCGAGCACATGTCGAAGGATTGGCTCCATCTGACTCTGCCATTGTAAAAGTTAGAATAACTTAATCATTAAAACATAATTGTTCAATAAAACTGTGACACCTAATTTGTGATATGTTTCTCTTATTGGTGCTGCACATCAGTTATAAAACAGATCGGACATATTTAAATTCAGTCAATAAAAATAAGCAAAAACATTTAATTTGCAAATGCGAAACGATAAGCATTAACAATAAAGTCACTAAATATACCTAAAATATTAGAAATTAAATCCTACATCAAGAAACTTGCCTCGGTCCAACAGGTAGCATAATAATGCATAAAGCAATGCTGTATTATGCTTACTGTATAACCCGCTAATCTTAGAAAAATCCGATAGATGGCGCACATGTAGCGTACAAGAAAATCAGATCGTGCTATCAAGATACTCCATCGAATTGGGTAGTCGTTCGATCGATAGAGTGGTTAGGTAAGGCTCGGAGTTAGGTTAGCTATGAGTTAGGTTAGCTATGAGTTAGGTTAGCTATGAGTTAGGTTAGCTATGAGTTAGGTTAGCTATGAGTTAGGTTAGCTATGAGTTAGGTTAGCTATGAGTTAGGTTAGCTATGAGTTAGGTGTGCGGGGTTCCACAGGGATCCGTTCTCGGACCCCTTTTGTGGAACCTCGGATATGACTGGGTGCTCCGGGGGCCGCAACTGCCGCGAATGACCACCCTGTGCTATGCCGACGATACCCTTGTGGCTGTGCGGGGTGGACAGCAAAAGGAGACTATGAGGCAGGCAGAGGTGGCTACAGAGATGATGGTGAGCCGAATACGTCTCCTCGGGCTCCGCGTTGCCCTTCAAAAAACCGAAGCCATGGTCCTTGGGGGACGCTGGCGGGTCCAAGCGAACGCCGAAATCAAGGTCGAGGGCGAAGCCATCCATGTCGGGGCCCACATTAAGTACTTGGGCCTCGTCTTGGACAGAGGATGGAACTTCGAAGAACACTTCGCTAAATTAGCGCCCCGTCTCGTTGGTGCTGCTTCGGCACTGAGTCGCCTGTTGCCGAATTTGAGAGGCCCGAACGCCCCATGCAGGCGTTTATATGCGGGGGTAGTTCGAAGCATGGCTCTCTATGGAGCACCCGTGTGGGCAGACCGGTTAAAGGAGCGTGCTAAACGCATGCTCCGTCGCCCGCAGAAGGTGGTGGCGCAAAGAATGGCGAGGGCCTACCGCACCACGGCCTATGCCGCAGTGTGTCTTTTGGCCGGCACCCCGCCGTGGGAACTAGACGCCGAGGTGCTGGCGGAAAGATACCGATGGAGGGCTGAGGCAAGGAGGGCAAATGAGCCTCCCGACCCAGAGGAAGGGGAGAGGATGGCGCGGGCAGCGGCAGAGCGCCTGCAAGAGAAGTGGAGGGATGCCTTGGAGGATAGCCTTTATGGTCTTCGAACCATAGCGGCTATCCTCCCAAGCATGGACAAGTGGGTGCAAAGGAGGAGGGGAACCCTGACCTACCGCATGACGCAGGTGTTGTCCGGGCACGGATGCTTTGGGCAATACCTGCACAGGATTGGGAGGGAGCCGGGGCCCGAGTGCCCAGAGTGCGGAGCACCGGAGGACACGGCCCAGCACACTCTAGAAGAGTGCAATCGCTGGGTCGTCGAAAGAACGGCTCTCGTTGCCGACACGGGGCTGAGGGACCTCTCGCTGCACGCCATCGTCACATCGATGCTGAGCAGCGAGAGGAACTGGGAGGCGGTAGCCTCCTTCTGCGAAGAAGTAATGCTGCAGAAGGAGGCGGCGGAGCGCGAGCGCGAGGCGGCACCAGATGCCCCGCCCATGCGACGCAGACAACGGGGTCGAAGGCGAAGAAATTTTCTACGCCTAGACCCCTAGTGGGGCCAGCGGTTACGGGACCCGCATTGCACGGCCCCACACACGACGTTGTCGGGGGCGAGACCAAGCGTTTCGGTCTCGCCCTCCTTAGTGCGGGTGCCCTGGCACTTGGCCGGGGCCGCCGGAGGGCGTCATGGTGACATGTTCGCGATCCCATGGCGCCCTCGAAAACGGCTCAGAGGGAGAAACGCCGGAGTGGAGTTCTAGTGGGTAGGGCTAGGCTCTCCCCCTCTCGCAGGAGAGGGACCCGAGAGCGGCGAGTCCCACATACCCCCCCATTGCACGGTCTACCCGCGACCAGGGGGGGATGCGTAAATGCATTCTCCACTCCGTCAACAAAAAAAAAAAAAAAAAAAAAAAAAAAAAAAAAAAAAAAAAAAAAAAAAAAAGCTATGAGTTAGGTTAGCTATGAGTTAGGTTAGCTATGAGTTAGGTTAGCTATGAGTTAGGTTAGCTATGAGTTAGGTTAGCTATGAGTTAGGTTAGCTATGAGTTAGGTTAGCTATGAGTTAGGTTAGCTATGAGTTAGGTTAGCTATGAGTTAGGTTAGCTATGAGTTAGGTTAGCTATGAGTTAGGTTAGCTATGAGTTAGGTTAGCTATGAGTTAGGTTAGCTATGAGTTAGGTTAGCTATGAGTTAGGTTAGCTATGAGTTAGGTTAGCTATGAGTTAGGTTAGCTATGAGTTAGGTTAGCTATGAGTTAGGTTAGCTATGAGTTAGGTTAGCTATGAGTTAGGTTAGCTATGAGTTAGGTTAGCTATGAGTTAGGTTAGCTATGAGTTAGGTTAGCTATGAGTTAGGTTAGCTATGAGTTAGGTTAGCTATGAGTTAGGTTAGCTATGAGTTAGGTTAGCTATGAGTTAGGTTAGCTATGAGTTAGGTTAGCTATGAGTTAGGTTAGCTATGAGTTAGGTTAGCTATGAGTTAGGTTAGCTATGAGTTAGGTTAGCTATGAGTTAGGTTAGCTATGAGTTAGGTTAGCTATGAGTTAGGTTAGCTATGAGTTAGGTTAGCTATGAGTTAGGTTAGCTATGAGTTAGGTTAGCTATGAGTTAGGTTAGCTATGAGTTAGGTTAGCTATGAGTTAGGTTAGCTATGAGTTAGGTTAGCTATGAGTTAGGTTAGCTATGAGTTAGGTTAGCTATGAGTTAGGTTAGCTATGAGTTAGGTTAGCTATGAGTTAGGTTAGCTATGAGTTAGGTTAGCTATGAGTTAGGTTAGCTATGAGTTAGGTTAGCTATGAGTTAGGTTAGCTATGAGTTAGGTTAGCTATGAGTTAGGTTAGCTATGAGTTAGGTTAGCTATGAGTTAGGTTAGCTATGAGTTAGGTTAGCTATGAGTTAGGTTAGCTATGAGTTAGGTTAGCTATGAGTTAGGTTAGCTATGAGTTAGGTTAGCTATGAGTTAGGTTAGCTATGAGTTAGGTTAGCTATGAGTTAGGTTAGCTATGAGTTAGGTTAGCTATGAGTTAGGTTAGCTATGAGTTAGGTTAGCTATGAGTTAGGTTAGCTATGAGTTAGGTTAGCTATGAGTTAGGTTAGCTATGAGTTAGGTTAGCTATGAGTTAGGTTAGCTATGAGTTAGGTTAGCTATGAGTTAGGTTAGCTATGAGTTAGGTTAGCTATGAGTTAGGTTAGCTATGAGTTAGGTTAGCTATGAGTTAGGTTAGCTATGAGTTAGGTTAGCTATGAGTTAGGTTAGCTATGAGTTAGGTTAGCTATGAGTTAGGTTAGCTATGAGTTAGGTTAGCTATGAGTTAGGTTAGCTATGAGTTAGGTTAGCTATGAGTTAGGTTAGCTATGAGTTAGGTTAGCTATGAGTTAGGTTAGCTATGAGTTAGGTTAGCTATGAGTTAGGTTAGCTATGAGTTAGGTTAGCTATGAGTTAGGTTAGCTATGAGTTAGGTTAGCTATGAGTTAGGTTAGCTATGAGTTAGGTTAGCTATGAGTTAGGTTAGCTATGAGTTAGGTTAGCTATGAGTTAGGTTAGCTATGAGTTAGGTTAGCTATGAGTTAGGTTAGCTATGAGTTAGGTTAGCTATGAGTTAGGTTAGCTATGAGTTAGGTTAGCTATGAGTTAGGTCCTCCCATCACTGACGAGGAAATGGAATGGGCTATTGGGAAAGTGAGGGCCACCCGTAAGGCGCCGGGGCCTGATGGCGTGCCGGGAAAAGTGCTCTTCCTGGCACTCAAGCATCTCGGAAACCGTCTCAGAACTCTCCTGGAGGACTGCCTCAGGGAAGGGCGATTTCCGAGATGCTGGAAAGAAGGTCGGTTATGCCTCATCAGGAAGGAGGGTCGTCCACCAGACTCCCCTGCCGGCTACCGTCCCATAGTTCTGCTGGACGAAGTCGGAAAGCGCTTCGAGCGGATCCTCGCGGCGCGCATCCAGCGGCACCTGGAGGAAATGGGCCCCAACCTGAGCATTAACCAGTTCGGTTTTCGTAGGGGACGGTCAACGCTGGATGCGGTGGGTGCGCTTCGGGAATTTGCGGTTCTCGCCGAGGGCGAAAGGGAGGGAGTAGTGGCAGTGTCACTTGACATAGCCAACGCCTTCGGCTCTCTCCCCTACGCGGTAATCGGCGAGGCCCTCCGTTACCACGGCGTGCCCCAGTACATCAGAGGGGTCGTAGAGCACTACCTGACGGGGCGGGTAGTGCTGTACGAGCAGAACGGTGCTCGCCGCGCAAGGGCCATGGAGTGCGGGGTTCCACAGGGATCCGTTCTCGGACCCCTTTTGTGGAACCTCGGATATGACTGGGTGCTCCGGGGGCCGCAACTGCCGCGAATGACCACCCTGTGCTATGCCGACGATACCCTTGTGGCTGTGCGGGGTGGACAGCAAAAGGAGACTATGAGGCAGGCAGAGGTGGCTACAGAGATGATGGTGAGCCGAATACGTCTTCTCGGGCTCCGCGTTGCCCTTCAAAAAACTGAAGCCATGGTCCTTGGGGGACGCTGGCGGGTCCAAGCGAACGCCGAAATCAAGGTCGAGGGCGAAGCCATCCATGTCGGGGCCCACATTAAGTACTTGGGCCTCGTCCTGGACAGAGGATGGAACTTCGAAGAACACTTCGCTAAATTAGCGCCCCGTCTCGTTGGTGCTGCTTCGGCACTGAGTCGCCTGCTGCCGAATTTGAGAGGCCCGAACGCCCCATGCAGGCGTTTATATGCGGGGGTAGTTCGAAGCATGGCTCTCTATGGAGCACCCGTGTGGGCAGACCGGTTAAAGGAGCGTGCTAAGCGCATGCTCCGTCGCCCGCAGAAGGTGGTGGCGCAAAGGATGGCGAGGGCCTACCGCACCACGGCCTATGCCGCAGTGTGTCTTTTGGCCGGCACCCCGCCGTGGGAGCTGGACGCCGAGGTGCTGGCGGAAAGATACCGGTGGAGGGCTGAGGCAAGGAGGGCAAATGAGCCTCCCGACCCAGAGGAAGGGGAGAGGATGGCGCGGGCAGCGGCAGAGCGCCTGCAAGAGAAGTGGAGGGATGCCTTGGAGGATAGCCTTTATGGTCTTCGAACCATAGCGGCTATCCTCCCAAGCATGGATAAGTGGGTGGTCAGGAGAAAGGGGACCCTGACCTACCGCATGACGCAGGTGTTGTCCGGGCATGGATGTTTTGGACAATACCTGCACAGGATTGGGAGGGAGCCGGGGCCCGAGTGCCCAGAATGCGGAGCGCCGGAAGATACGGCCCAGCACACTCTAGAAGAGTGCAATCGCTGGGTCGTCGAAAGAACGGCTCTCGTTGCAGACACGGGGCTGAGGGACCTCTCGCTGCACGCCATCGTCACATCGATGCTGAGCAGCGAGAGGAACTGGGAGGCGGTAGCCTCCTTCTGCGAACGAGTGATGCTGCAGAAGGAGGCGGCGGAGCGCGAGCGCGAGGCGGCACCGGATGCCCCGCCCATGCGACGCAGACAACGGGGTCGAAGGCGAAGAAATTTTCTACGCCTAGACCCCTAGTGGGGCCAGCGGTTACGGGACCCGCATTGCACGGCCCCACACACGACGTTGTCGGGGGCGAGACCAAGCGTTTCGGTCTCGTCCTCCTTAGTGCGGGTGCCCTGGCACTTGGCCGGGGCCGCCGGAGGGCGTCATGGTGACATGTTCGCGATCCCATGGCGCCTTCGAAAACGGCTCAGAGGGAGAAACGCCGGAGTGGAGTTCTAGTGGGTAGGGCTAGGCTCTCCCCCTCTCGCAGGAGAGGGACCCGAGAGCGGCGAGTCCCACATACCCCCCCATTGCACGGTCTACCCGCGACCAGGGGGGGATGCGTAAATGCATTCTCCACTCCGTCAACAAAAAAAAAAAAAAAAAAAAAAAAAAGCTATGAGTTAGGTTAGCTATGAGTTAGGTTAGCTATGAGTTAGGTTAGCTATGAGTTAGGTTAGCTATGAGTTAGGTTAGCTATGAGTTAGGTTAGCTATGAGTTAGGTTAGCTATGAGTTAGGTTAGCTATGAGTTAGGTTAGCTATGAGTTAGGTTAGCTATGAGTTAGGTTAGCTATGAGTTAGGTTAGCTATGAGTTAGGTTAGGTATGAGTTAGGTTAGGTTAGGTTAGGTTAGGTTAGGTTAGGTTAGGTTAGGTTAGGTTAGGTTAGGTTAGGTTAGGTTAGGTTAGGTTAGGTTAGGTTAGGTTAGGTTAGGTTAGGTTAGGTTAGGTTAGGTTAGGTTAGGTTAGGTTAGGTTAGGTTAGGTTAGGTTAGGTTAGGTTAGGTTAGGTTAGGTTAGGTTAGGTTAGGTTAGGTTAGGTTAGGTTAGGTTAGGTTAGGTTAGGTTAGGTTAGGTTAGGTTAGGTTAGGTTAGGTTAGGTTAGGTTAGGTTAGGTTAGGTTTTTTTTTTTTTTTTTTGGGAGTGAATGGAGTAATTTTACCCCATTCGTACGGGTTGGCGTTAAGCATTTGAGCACGCGGTGCTAACGGATTACACGTTGTGCTCAGCCATGGGTTAGGTCTTAGTAACTTTTGTTTTGTTTGTTATTCTGTTAAGATAAAGTTAAGGAGAAATTATTTTATTTTACTTGAGTGTTATGTAGAGTTAAAAGATTTAAGGCTGTTTATTATATGTTTGAGAAGATTTATGAAACTCTCAGCTGTGGACTCTCTGGAGGCACATTCGAGAATGTTTCCAGGGTCCACGCTGAAGTTTTGGCATATGATAGAGTGATCGAGGCGTTGACGAGCGAATTTGGGACATTCGTTGAGAAGATGTGCGAAGGTTTGTTTGATAGGCGTTGTATTGTCACATGGACAATGGTTATTTGTTGTGATGTTAAAGCGGTGGAGATATTCTTTGTGGAAAGCGTGATTGCTGAGGTACTGAGTGAGATGGAAATCGGGAGTAAACTTTGAGATGAAATCTTGTAGGAGTTGGTGTGTGGGGAAAATGAACTTGGTATATTGACAACTGTTGTTATTATTGTAGAAGTTGGCGGATGCTGATTCTAGTGTTTTTAAATTATGTAGTTTGACGTGCGATATTGGAATTTGGTCGAAGGTGGGAGTCTTGTGAGCTTTTGCGGCTTCCTTAGCTGCTTGGTCAGCAAGCTCATTCCCCGGTATTCCGCAATGTGCCTTAGCCCAGAAAAAGTGTGTTGATGTGTTTGGGTGTGTGTGAATTAGTGTGTGTATTTGTACAACAATGTTGTTGAAGTTGTTGGGGTCTTTTATTCCCATAAGTGAGGACTTACTGTCTGAGAACAGGAGGAGCTCGCGCGGATGGTGTTTGTAGGCATAAGTGAGGGATTCCCTGATTGCGACGAGCTCCGCCTGGAAGACAGAGCAGCAGTCGTGAAGTTTGTGTTTTTTAGTGATCGTCGGGTGGTTGGGTCTGACGATCACAAAGGCTGCTCCAACCCCGTCTTCGCTTTTACTTCCGTCGGTGTATATTCTCCATGTGTCAGGTGTGGTAAGTGTGTGTGTAATTATTGTTTCGTCATGTTCGGCGATATTGTTTACTTCGGTGAACGGTATAGTGACTCTTTTGGATGGATGAAGAAGCTCCGATGGAGCCGCTAGGCGCTCGATTGGGAGGTCCCGCGGGAGGTAAGAGGCGTGCCCAGATCGCCTGGCACTCTCCACCTCCGCAGTACACGCTATGCGCGCTGGTAATGGTGGTAGTTTGGCAAGTGTGATGGAGAGTACAGTGCTCAAGGTCTTGAATCCCCGAATGATTTTGATAGCGAATAGTCGCTGTAGTGAGAGCAATCTGCTCTCGACACACTTGAACTTTAGGGCGTCCACCCAGATGGAAGCCGAGTAAGTGATGATCGGAGTGATGACTCCGTAATAAATGGTCCTGATGTTCTCTGGGTGGACTCCCCAGGTTGGGCGTATGAAGGCTTGGAGCTTCATAAACAGCTTTTTGGCTTTGTCTATGACGTAGTTCACATGTTTGACGAACTTTAGCCTGCTGTCCATGAAAACTCCAAGATATTTTATGTGAGGGACAAAGGGGACGTGGGAACCTTCACATAAGATGCGGGTCTTGGCTGCCTTGTTAGTGAAGGCGATTGCATGTGTCTTGTCGGATCCGAACGTGAGCTTGACACTGTTTCCCCACTCCACAATGCGCTCGACGGCTTGGTTGGTGCGGCGTTCTAGGTCTTCGACGTATCTGGCGTTGCAGATCAAAAGCACGTCATCAGCATAGGCTTGAAGGTGACATCCCGGGGGCATCTCGGTTTCGAGGAGCTCGTCTAAGATCAAGTTCCATAAGATCGGCCCGACGACCGATCCTTGGACGCATCCCCTGGTCATCACCTTTCTCGCTGAGCAGTCCGAGAAGTTAACGGAAACTGACCTGTCCGTGACGTAACTTCGTAACATCTGATAGATGTTACGCGGACAGTCGTTGTGCTGTAGTCTTGTGAAGATTGCTGGCCACCACGCCATGTCGAACGCCGATTTAATGTCGAGCGAGACGGCCAGAACGTGTTCGCCGGTGTTTTTGGCGTTTAAGATGATGTCGAGAGCGTCTTGGATGGCAGTCGTGGTGTTTGTTTGTAGGCGGAAGCCGTACTGCCGATGTACAATTTTACCCTTGAGGTGGAGGTGGTGGGTTAGCCGGTTTATGATCAGCTTCTCCAGGAGCTTGCCAAATACTTTCACCAAACCAATAGGCCGGTAGGATGATGACTTAGTGTAATCGTCCTTATTCGGCTTTGGTATAATTTTGGTGACAGTAGACTTCCAGGTGGTCGGGAAGTATTCTAGTGACAAGCACCTGTTCATGATGCTAGTGATCACGTCGGGGAAGCATTCGGCGAATTGGTAGCAGATGTCAGAAGTCAAGTGGTCGGCACCGGGGGCTTTTTTGTGACCAATAGTTTTAAGAGTCTCGAGGACTTCGGTCTTAGTGAACGGCGGCTCATCTGGGTGTTCCGGCGCGTTATCCACTTGACCTCTGACATCCTTCTGTTGGCCGGTGTCTTCGTGTGGGTTATCGTCCGGGTAGAAGACCCTGAGGAGGCTCTCTGCGGTGTCTTTCGAGTCGGTGGTGTAGCTGCCATCCGGGAGTAGGAGAGTAGCAGGGGGCTGGGTAATGGGTCGGGTGCGCATAATGCGGTTCGTTACGGACCAAACGTCCTCTTTCCCCTGCCGCTCGCAAAAAGCACGGAATGTAGCAGTAGAGGCAGCACAGCACGCATCAGAGTATCGCTTTCTTATTTTGTCCCTCTCCTGAACAATATCGGTGATCGGGAGTCCCCGCTTCACAGCCTTGCTGAGCTGGTGATGGTTTTGGATTACCTGCCTTTTGAGCTCGGTAAGGTCATCGTTCCACCAAATGGGGCGACTAGGCGGTTTTTGGGAGCGGGGGTAGAAGGTCATCGCAGGTTTTCTGAATGGCATCGGTAGTTAATTCTATGATGCGATCGAGCTCGTCTTTAGTGCAGTGGTTGATTTCTGCTGTGTCGGGGATTTTATTTACCAGGCTTGATCGGAACTGTTCTTTAAGGGGGTCCCACTTGACATTAGCGGTGTTATATCGGAAGGTGGATAGTTTAAGTTTTTTGTTGAAATCTAAAGCTTTGTTGTTGGAGAGCGGAATGGAGTAGGTGATAGCGTTGTGGTCAGAGGAGGGACAGATGTTGAAGTCAACGCGCCAGTTCTCGACGTTTATCTGGTTTTGTCCGCAACGAGAGTGGTTGCTTATCAAAGTGAGGTCAACAATAGAAGCCCTGGGGAGGCCATGGGTCACGGTTTCAAATGTTGGGTCGGTGCCAATGTTACAGATGGTGAGGTCGTGGGATATGGTCAAATCGGCTACTTGGTTACCCCTGGCGTTTGGCTGCTTACATCCCCATGACGGGTGCCACCCGTTGAAATCCCCTCCGATGATGTGCAGAGCGCCTGTAGAATCATTGAGGAGTTCCTCCAGTTGTTTCAGGGTATTGTGTCGGTCAGTTCTAGGCTCAACGTATATGGACGACAGGACCACCTTCCTGCCGGTTCTCTGCGTCAGTTGAACGATACTCAAGTTGGGAGTAGAGAACTTAGTGATTCCTAATGTACTGACCCCAAAGTTTCTTATAAGGAGAGCAGCCTTAGTCGTTCTGTCAGGAGAAGGAAATTGGTAAGTGGTGAACCCTGGTACATCCCTCATAACATTACTGCCAGCTGGTATGTAGGGTTCGCTTATAAAAGCGAAATCACAGGTATCCTGCCCGCTGAGATACACTGCCATTTCCTGATGGGCGTTCCTGCCGTGGCCCAAGTTTATTTGCAAGATGTTATATTTGTCTTTAGGTGGATTGACGTTAGCTTGTGAGTTTCTATGATCCATAGTTAATTCGGGATTTCACTTTGGTTTCCATTAGAGTTCGGAGTGGGCAGGTGACGGAGGTAGCGCTATGATGATAGGAGGGGGCAGGTGAGCGGGAGGTGGTGTTAGATTTAGCGGAAGTGCAGTTGAAGCATTTGATGGCATTTGGGGAATCCTTGACGGGGCAGCCTGCGTATTCGTGCTCAGCCGAGGCACAGTGGGAGCACGCGATGGAACCCTTGCAGTGCTTTTTGGTGTGTCCAAATTGGAGGCACTTGAAGCACTGCAGCAAGGGAACATGCTCACATGCATGCACCCTCTGGTGGTCTATGTTGACCTTGCCTAAAGTGACTATGGCTTTAAATACGTCTGGGGAAGCAATCAGTACCGCGTTGTAAAGGTGGGATTTGCGGTTGCCTCTGCTGAACTGGTAGACAAGGTCCGAGTTCGATGTGGCCTTGTCTTGGATGTCAGGATTCTGCTGCAGGATGATCTCTGCCAGCAGGTCCTTGGGCGTGTCTACGCTGATACCCTTGATCATTATGGACGGTTTGAGGGTGCGTGCCGGCTCGGCAGTGACGTCGCTAAATGTGGAGTTGGATTTAGCCAGTGCTGCATCTCGTTGGACAACATTGTCAAACTCAATTCGAACTTTGTTGTTCGAGACAAACTTGGCAGCTGCTGGGGCAAAAGTCATGTCGCGAAAGGAGACAGTGCTTCTCCAGGCCTGTAGAGTTTCCGAAGGGGACTTTACTGGTTTCTTGGAAGTTATTACCATTGCAGGCCTGCTGGATGGGGGGTTTGGGCGTTGGGCGGGACGAGGCTCTTTCACGTTGTTCCGACGCGTCGCAGTCGAAGCTGCTTTACTGGCGTAGGTTTCCGGAGGGTTAGGGGTAATGGGTGCAGCAGTGGGAGCGCGATGGGGACGGACGGTGAGCTCTCCCAGCTCCTCCCGGATGGCTGCTTTAATCACTGCGACTGTTGAGGCGTTGGTGGTGACGTATGCGTCATCGCCGTCGGTCTGTGTGCTGATTGAGCGAGTGTTGAGGTTGCGCAGAGCTGCTTGGCTGAAGGAGAGCCTTCCGGGAGAGTTCGTGTATGGGGCTGCCTCCACGCTTAGTGTCTCGACTTCCCGTATGTAGTCTTGTATGTGGTTGCGCAGGTCGTTGACACATTTGTCGATCGCAACTCTGTTTTGCTTAGTGACACTCTTATTAGCGTGCAGCTGAGTGTGGATTTCATCCAGACTGGGTTTTAATAGCGTCCAGAGGCGAGACGCTCGACCTCCATCAGCGGAAGTTCCACTGAGCCACAACCTGTCCATCTCGGAGGTTTCCGCAAGGCTCGGGGCATCCGGCGTGAGGTTCGCCGGTGCCGCCCCGAGAGCGGCCCGCTCCGGTGTCCTTTGCAGTGTGGCTACAGGTTTGTCCTGCACTGTGACATGAGGTCTGGGTGACAGTGTGCCAGTCTGGATGAGTTGATCTGCTATTGCGGGAGGAAGCAAGACGTCCGAACGATTTTCTACTGTGAAGGTCACGTTGTGTGTCTCTCCCGCAACTCCAGGTCGCTCTGGGGCAGAATTTTGCGATCCCAGTTCCGCCTCCTGAGGCGCTTGGGGGGCTTGCTCTTGCTGTGGTTGCACAGAGCTTATTCCCTGAGCCCCACGGGCTTTGTGAGGCGATTGGGGAGGTGTCCTGTACATTCCGTACATTCCGTATGTGCAAAAAATGAGAAAATTTGAAAAATTTATAACAGGAGAACTATTGCTTGGAAAATTATTCCTGATAGTTTAAAAAGTAGGTCTTGTTGAGATCTTTATTTGTGCCAACTTACAGATTTTTAGGTCTATAAATAGCGAAGATAAAAATTTATTTCTGTGTACTTTTTAATTTAATGAAAAAATGAATTTAAGGGATGAAGAAGCTAATTGTAAGAAAACGATGTTAATAAAAGATAAAGATATGATTAAGAGCTATTGATTAAGCAAATAAAATCAAAGATTGACCGTTTGGAAACAGAAATATTGAGGCTCAAAGTGCGTTGCTAAGACACTTTTTGCAGGCACCGAAAAATTTGGAGGAGTTTGAAAATATTTGTATGAAAAGTGTCAGAAATTTAAAGTTTTAGCGGCAGGGTAATTTAAAGTGTACAAAGGTCTACTAATATGCGAAAACAGATAAGAAATATTTTAATAAACGGCAAAATGGCAGATGGTTGAAAATTCGGACTTACAAAAACTACTAAAAAATTAATATCTTGAAAAGTACTCAAGATAGAGTGATGAAAACAACACTGAAAAAACGGGGCAACAATTCTTTAAATTACAGGTGAAAATCAGAATTTTCCAATCAATTCGGCTGAACAAAATTTTCAAAAACGTTGATTTTCTATAAAAAAGATGAGGGAGATGACTTTTTGAATTTACAGGAAAACTATTAGAGATATCGGGAAATTGGTTATAACATAAAAGATTGGAAAAAATTTAAGGAATCTAAATTGCAAAACAAAATAAAAATTGACCGGCGGAAACTAAAGTTATAGGCGAAAAACAAGATTGCTCAGACACTTTCATGAGGGTACGAATTTTCTGATGAAATGTGAAAATTTGAAGTTGATGCTGTATATGTAGAATTATTTTAAGAACAGGTATTTTAAAACTCACAGAAACTAACAAAACTGTAAAAGAAATTTGGAAAAATCTTGAAAAATGAATTAATTATGAATTTTTGAGAATTTGCAAAGTTGACTTAGAGAAAAAATTAAATAATTCCGGAACCAGAAGGGCTAGGGGGCTACAAGTGGTATCCAAAAAGTGGGGCAAATTAGGTTCACAATTGTGTCAAAATGGGTCACTTTCGTGTGTTTAGAAGTTGGTTGGTTAGGTTAGGTTAGGTTAGGTTAGGTTAGGTTAGGTTAGGTTAGGTTAGGTTAGGTTAGGTTTAGGTTAGGTTAGGTTAGGTTAGGTTAGGTTAGGTTAGGTTAGGTTAGGTTAGGTTAGGTTAGGTTAGGTTAGGTTAGGTTAGGTTAGGTTAGGTTAGGTTAGGTTAGGTTAGGTTAGGTTAGGTTAGGTTAGGTTAGGTTAGGTTAGGTTAGGTTAGGTTAGGTTAGGTTAGGTTAGGTTAGGTTAGGTTAGGTTAGGTTAGGTTAGGTTAGGTTAGGTTAGGTTAGGTTAGGTTAGGTTAGGTTAGGTTAGGTTAGGTTAGGTTAGGTTAGGTTAGGTTAGGTTAGGTTAGGTTAGGTTAGGTTAGGTTAGGTTAGGTTAGGTTAGGTTAGGTTAGGTTAGGTTAGGTTAGGTTAGGTTAGGTTAGGTTAGGTTAGGTTAGGTTAGGTTAGGTTAGGTTAGGTTAGGTTAGGTTAGGTTAGGTTAGGTTAGGTTAGGTTAGGTTAGGTTAGGTTAGGTTAGGTTAGGTTAGGTTAGGTTAGGTTAGGTTAGGTTAGGTTAGGTTAGGTTAGGTTAGGTTAGGTTAGGTTAGGTTAGGTTAGGTTAGGTTAGGTTTTTTTTTTTTTTTTTTTTTTTTTTTTTTTTTTCTCGTAAATGTTGTCGTTGAGGTGGCTCAATCGGTCCTCGCTAGAAATACGGGCGGCCGATTGGCCGTTCATTACATCAGTGATAGCTAGTAAGTTAGCTGAATGAGTTTTTGAATATTTTCTTTGTGTTTTGTTTTGGTTACTGGTCCCCGCTATTCATACGGGCGGCCAGTTAGCCATTTTATACCAGTTTGTCACTGTTACTGGGCAGTGACATTGTGATGTTTGACTGGTGTTAATGAGCGTTTAAATAATTATATTTGATTGTTTAAATTGAATTATACGTTTGTATTATTATTAGGTTTATTAAAGTCTTTAAGTTTATTAATTATGTATTCAATATATGTGATAAATGAGTTTAGAGTTTCTTCCCTTTCGATTAATTCACTGATTTTAAATGGATTTTTATTGTGTATGTTGCAGATTGTTTCGTGGTTGGTTCGTGAGTGTAAGAATCTTGGACATTCGGTGAGTAAATGTTTTATTGTTTGTATAGACTGGCGGTCACATGGACAGGTGTTGTCATCGGTGATATGGAATCTTTTGAGGTATGCCTTGTGGTATCCGTGGCCGGTTAGTACTTGCGTTAGTTGAAATGTAATCTTAGTGTGTGATCTTAATGTTTTTATATCCTCCAAAGATGGCAGCCATTCTTTAAGATGTTTACCTGTCTCACTGTTGCAATAAGTTTTGTTGTGTTCGGCCTGTGAATGCTGTTTAATATTTATTTTGTGGAAAGAGAGTGGAAATAGGTCATAGTCGGAACGTTTATGAAGAGTAGCTGCATGTTTGGCTGCAAGGTCTGCCCTCTCATTTCCAGCTAGCCCAGCATGCGCTTTTATCCAGCAGAAACTAATCTCCATTTCCCCGGACTCCTTTATGTCGTGTAGTATTTTATGGATTTTGTTAATATTTCTATTTGTGCTACTTCTATTACGTAGTTCAGTTAGTGCAGCTTTGGAGTCCGAGAAAATGGTGACCTTTGTTAGTTTCTGTTTGTGACAGTCGTGACAGGCCCGTTCCAGAGCTAGGCATTCCGCCTGGAAGACGGTGCAGCTTCTATGTAGTTTTAGCTTAGTCGTACAGCTCCTACCATCGGGGTAATCTATAACATAGGCTGCACCTACTAGCCCATCGTGTCTACTACCATCGGTGTATACAAAGTGCATATCCGGATCTTCATAGTAGCTGTTTAGGTCATCTTGTGTATACACCTCCGGTATCTCCAAATCGAGTCTGCTTGCTGGATGCAAAAGTTCTGCTACTGATATTCGCCTGTCGTATTTGACGTCTGTTGGAAGGTATTCAGTGACTAGGTGGCGCTTCACCATCTCAGTCGACGCGATCTCTTTCAACTTGAGTGGTAGTGGTGTGAGTCCAGCGAGTGCTATTGATGCAATTGTTGGGACAGTTCTAAAGCCTCTGATGATTTTAATAGCAAACCCTCGCTGGAGACTGAGTAGTAAGTTATTGACTTTTTTATAGTCGAGTGCTTTATGCCAAATTTCGGCAGCATATGTGACGATGGGCTCGATTACTTGCCGGTAGATGGTACATATATTTTCAGCTTGTATTCCCCAGGTCGGCCTTATATATATGCAAAGTTTTTTGTATATTTCTTGAGCTTTCTTGATTATGTGTAAGCAGTGTTTAACGAAGCTGAAGTTTTGGTCCACAATTACTCCGAGCAGCCTCAATTGATCTTGTGCCTGCACCCTTACTCCATTCATAGTAATGTTGGCCGCCTTGGACTTCGGTGTGGGTGCAATCATTTGGGTCTTTTGTGGCCCAAAACTCAGTTTATTTGCCATGCCCCATTGATAAACCCTATCCAGTATGGTGTTGGTGTTACGCTCGAGCTCAGCGATGTTGCTTGCAGTGCATATGAGCAGAACATCGTCGGCGTAAGCTTGGATATGATTACCTTGGGGCATATTGATTTTGAGTAGGGAATCGATGATACTGTTCCAGAAGATGGGTCCAAGTACTGACCCCTGGACACATCCTCTGGACTGTACCTTAGTGGCGGTTGCACTCGCGTAGTTTAATATTATTTTCCTATCACTTAGATAGCTGCGGATCGTGTTGTATAGGTTGTTTGGACAGTTGATGTCGCGCAGTTTATTTACTAGTGCTGGCCACCAGGCATGGTCAAATGCGCTTTCGATGTCCAAAGAGATGGCCAGCACCAGTTGTTTCCTCTCCTTGGCCTCCCTCATGATTTGGATGGCCCTGTATAGCGCGTCTGTCGTCGACTTTTGCTCTCTAAAGCCGTATTGGTATTCGCTACAGGTCGCATTCCTTGTCATGAAGAAGGTGAGTCGCTTGGCAATGAGTTTTTCAAATATTTTGCCGAAGACATTAATAAGTCCTATGGGCCGGTAAGATGCAATATGGTTATATTTGTTTTTATTCGGTTTGGGTATCGTTTTTACGAATGCGACTTTCCAAGGAGAGGGGAAGTGGTTGAGTAAAAGGCATCGATTATATATTTTTGTTGTGAGGTCGGGGTATACTTCAAAAAACTTCTTGCATATGTCTGCAGTTAAATGGTCTGTGCCAGGTGCCTTTCTCGGCGCCATATTTGTGATAGCTTCCCTTATTTCAGCCCTGGTGAACGGTGGTTCATCATTGTTGTTTTCGGTTGCCTCTAAAGATTTATTTCTGGTAATACGCTGATTTGGTGTATCGTTGTTAGGGTCGTCATTTGGGAAGAATCTAGCCAGGAGTTTTTCTGCAGTATCTTCTGCGGATGCTGTATGGTTATGGTCGTCCAACATTAGCGTAGCTGGTGGTTGCGGGGGCGGTCTACTTTTTAGTAGTCGATTTGTTACAGCCCAGACATCCTCTCTGCCTTGTTTGTTGCAGAACTCCCTGAAGCCTGCGGTGGAAGTTTCGCGCACTTTTCTAGTATATTCCTCCCTAGCCTCAGTGAGCTCCGCAATGATATGGGTAAGGTCCTTTTTACCCCTCTTCAAATCCTGAAGTCTGTGGTGGAGGTGGATGACTTTCTTTTTGTGTGCAGTTAGCTCTTCAGTCCACCATGGCACACGATGAAATTGTGTTTTCCTGGTAAGTGTTGAATCGCAGGTATGTATGATTGTGTTTGTTATGTCTGTGATATATTGATCTAGCTGTTGTGTAGTGAGTGTGTCAATTTCTGTGGCGTCGTAAGTCTTGGCTGCCATATTATTTTTAAGCTTGTTAATGAAGTGTTCCCAGTTTACTCTTTCTGTGTTATATCTGTATGTGGATGTGGCTGTTTTGTTTTTTGTTTTATTGTTATGTAGGTTTATTGTGAATTCGATGCCATGGTGATCAGAAGAGGGTACTAATTCATGATTGATTTTCCAGTCAGTTATCCTGTTGGCTGAGTTAATGGTTGTCAATGTTAAGTCAATCACAGATGTTCTGACCCTCCCATGGGTAACAGTTTCATAGGTGGGTTCGTCTCCTACGTTGCATATAATGAGATCATGGTTTAGTACGAGATCATAGACCAAATTTCCCCTATCATTGTTCTTAGCGGATCCCCAGGCCGTATGCCAACCATTCATGTCGCCACCGATAACATGCTCGTGTTGGCCATGATTTACTATCAGTTGCTCCAAATGAGCAAGTGTACGTGCGGGATCTTCACGTGGCTCAATATACACTGATGTGACCAATATTTTCCTGTTGTTATCTAAGATTAGTTGCAAAGTGGAGCAGTTGGTAGTTATATATTGGACAAGTCCAATGTATGCTCCCAATTTCTTGCTGACGGCAATACAAGCTTTGGTCGGAGTTTTACTTGTTAGGTTGGTAGATTGATAAAGGTCGTATCCTTCAATCTGCTTCATCATAGTGCCCCTTCCAACGTATGGTTCCGTTATCAACAAAAGATCGTATGAATTTTGTTTAGTCGCCTCTATAAATTCTTCAGTAGCCAATCTACCTTTGCCTAGGTTTGCTTGGGCTACCTTTAGTGCATTTCTGCCTTGCCTATAGTTATATTTTTTGTTTATATGGGTGTTGTTTAGTAGTGTATTGATATTGTTATTTGTGTGATTACGATCCATAATTTATGCGGCTTTTAATTTTGTTGTACATTAGGCTCATTTTGGGGCATACGGCAGATGTTGCACTATGTTTGTGGTTCCCATTTCTGTTTGTCTTGGTTAGGTAGGTGAAGCAATTGTGACACTTAACTTTATTTTGGTCGTTTTTATGTGGGCAGTTCTTGTACTCGTGTCCAGTTGAAGCGCAATGCGAGCATGTGTTTTCAGTGGCTGAGCAGTGCTTACGGGTGTGCCCATACTGCAGGCACTTGTAGCATTGCAGCAGGGGCACATATTCGCAAGCATGGACCCGCTGATGGTCTATGTTTATTTTGGTTTCGTTGATGATGGCCCTAAAAACTTGTGGGGTTGCTATAAAGACGGCGTTATAAAGTCGTTCATTGCGATTGCCTTTTTTAAACTGGTATTTTAAATCAGTTTCCTTGCTGATATGGGCAGCTATGCCAGGATTCTGTCTCGCAATTATTTCTGTTAGCTGACCTTCAGGCACGTCAACTGAAATCCCTTTGAGCGTAATCATGGGCTGGAGAGATTTTGACGCCTCAGCCCTTACTGCGCAGTTGTCATTGTTAGTCATCTCAATCGCCGTATCCCGCTGTTCGATGGTGTCAAATTCAATTCGGACCTTATTGTTAGACACGTATTTAGTGGTTGCTGGGGCAAAAGAGGTGTTCCTAAACGTCACGCTCTTTTTCCATGCAGCTAGTGTGTCCGCTGAGTTACCGGTCGACTCTTTAGGGCTAATCACTATAGCAGGTTTACTGACCGGTGCTTGAGGAATTGAAGGTTTGGTTGTTAGATTTTGGTTGGTCGGTTTGTTTTTGCTGCCATTATCGCTTGCAGCTACGGCAGCATATGACACCCGTATTTTGCTGGTCTGTTTGGTTATCAGATCAGCAGCTTTTTGCATTGCAGGGACAAACTTAGACAGTTCTGTCTTGATTGCATGTTGTATGACGTTGGTAATTTGTTCATCTTGGGGGGTGTGGCAATCAGACGGCGGGGCCGGTTCTTTGGACCTCTCGACATATTCAATGACCTCATTATGTATGTTAGTGGCCAGGTCGCAAATTTTTGACCGGTTTCCTGTAGTCTGTCCGCCTCTTCCCTTAGTTAGGAATTGAATTTCATTTGTTAGTTTTTTGATCTTCTTTATAAATTCCTCAACACTAATTCTAGGGGCTTCCTTAGAGCTGTCCACTTCCCCAGAAACACTGTATCTAAGCTCTATGTTCTGAGAGAGAGTTTCAGGTGTTCTGGCTGTTGGACTGGGCACTTTAGCAGGGGTGGATGTTGTGGCCCCAAAAAGGTTTTTCTTTATAGCATCGACCCCTTCAGCCGCGTGAGATGTGTGTGTCTTGGTGGCTGACATTAAAAATGTCCTGAAGTCGGGCCTGCTGCCGGTCGCTTCCTGTGTTTGTTGGGACTCAATCAGTTCACTGCTCGCGTTAGTTGGTCCAGGGTCGATAAGCGGCGGTCGTGCGCTTTTAACGTGTGGCAGTTTGTGTTTTGCCGGGACTTGCCTTGCTTCACCCTTTTCTCGGCGAGGTGACTGAGGAGGTGTGCGATACATGTTATACATTTAGTGATATATGATCGATCTTCGTCGATTGTTAATCGCAAACGGTTAGGTTAAATTGTAAATTTTAGAAATTCGATATCTCTAAAACTATTGCTTTAAAAATTCTAAAATTACGTCCTAAGGTAGGCCTTATTAAGATATGTAATTATGTTGATTATCAAATTTTTAGGTTTATAAATGACGGAAATATGAATTTTTTACCGGAGTATTTTAAAATTTTAGAAAATGTGAGATTCGTAGATGAGGAAGCTGTTTGCAAGGAAAACTGTGAATGCAAAAATAGAGATATTGACAAGAGCTATTAAATGAGCTGTATAAAATTGAAATCGACCGTTTGGAAACCGAGATATTGCTGCTCAAAGTGCGTTGCTCAGACACTTTTTGCAGGCACCGAAAAATTTGAGGGTCTTTGAAGATATTTGTATGACAAGTGTGAGAAAATTAAAAATCTTAAGGCAGGGTAATTTAAAGTCTATAAAAATCTACTTAAATGTGAAAACAGAACTGAAATATTTTTAAAAACAACAAAATGGCAAAGGTTTGAAAAAGTGGATGTACAAAAACGACTTAAAAATTAATATCTCGGAAACTATTGAGGCCTGGCAAATGAAAATAGCATCAAAAAAGGGGGGCTATGATTTTCTAAATTCTGTGTAAAAATTAGATTTTTAGGAACAGGTATGCTGAACAAAGTTTTCGAAAAACCTAAAAATCACTAAAAAAGATGAGGGAAGTGACTTTCTGAAATAACTAAGAAACTATTGGAGATACGTGGATGGCTTTTATAACAAAAAAGGTTGCAAAAAATTTAATCTATTAGAAATACTTGAAAAAATAAAAATCGACCGAGTGGAACTGAAGTTAGTTGTGAAAATGTAGATTGCTATTATTTTCCATGAGGGTACGACTTTTTTCAGGGAGAATGCGAATTTGAAATAGAAGTCTTGTATGTGGAATTTTAATGAATACAGGGTAATTTAGAACTATTTGGGATGTATTAAAAACAGAAGAAAAATAAGAGAAATGTTGAAAATTGAGGGAGTTATGAATTTTTGAAATTTGACTAAGTTGAGATTATGAAAAAATTTAATAACTTTTTAACCAGAAGGGTCTGAGGGGTAATAGGGGTCTGTGGTTAGGTTAGGTTAGGTTCGGTTAGGTTAGGTTAGGTTAGGTTAGGTTAGGTTAGGTTAGGTTAGGTTAGGTTAGGTTAGGTTAGGTTAGGTTAGGTTAGGTTAGGTTAGGTTAGGTTAGGTTAGGTTAGGTTAGGTTAGGTTAGGTTAGGTTAGGTTAGGTTAGGTTAGGTTAGGTTAGGTTAGGTTAGGTTAGGTTAGGTTAGGTTAGGTTAGGTTAGGTTAGGTTTTTTTTTTTTTTTTTTTTTTTATTAAAGTCGGTTGTTAGTACTAACAGCCCCCGCGAGGGATACGGGCGACTGTTAGACGTAAACTTGAGGTTCCCGCTTTTGGATACGGGCTACCTGCATAATTCAGTTTTATTTATTGGCCTGTGTTTATTTCATCTTTTGTGTTTTCTAAACTTTTGTTGTTAAACGGTTATGTTTTATTAAATTTCTTTAGGGTGTTTACAATATGTGTTATGTATTTTACGAACGATTCGATTGTGCTCTCTTTTCCTATTAACTCTTCTAAATTGTAGGGATTAATATTATGTATTCTGCAGAGAAGTTCATGATTTATACGTTTCGCACTGTATTTGGGGCAATCCTCTAAAAGATGTTTAAAAGATTGTGGCGTGGAGCTGTCGCATGGGCAAGTGTTGTCCTGTGTGATTTTGTGTCTGTGGAGGTAAACTTTATTATATCCGTGGCCGGTGAGTACTTGTGTTAAGTGGAATGTAATTGGTGTGTGTTTGCTCAGTGTATTTATGTTTTGTATTGAGGGAAGCCATGTTTTTAGGTGTTGTCCTGTGGCACTTTCCTGGTATACCTGTTCGTGTCTTGTTGTGTGTTCCATGCGCAGTTTTTTCCTATGGTAGGACAGTGGAAATCTGCAGTAGTCAGGCTGCTTATGTAACGTTGCCGCGTGTTTTGCAGCAACATCTGCAGCCTCATTACCCATTAATCCGTTGTGAGCCTTTATCCACGAAAATTCAATGTCGTTTCCTAGTTGTTTAATTTGAGCTATTATTTTGTGAGCGTTGCTGATAGTGGCATTAGTGCTGCTCCTATATTTGAGCTCCTGGAGCGCAGCTCTAGAGTCAGAGAACACAATCGTTTGTTTCAGTCCGAGTGTCAGGCATAGCTGACAGGCTTGCTCAATCGCCAGACACTCGGCCTGAAACACTGTGCAACTGCTATGCAGTTTGTACTTTTTAATTGTTTCTCTGCCATCCGGAAAGCAAATGACTACCGCCGCACCCACGCAATCGTCGTGTTTGCTCCCATATGTGAAGACTCTGGTCATATCGGCTGTGTAGAAAGGGTCCAAATCCTGCTGAGTATACACCTCTTTGAAGTCGATTTCAGCTCTATGTGCAGGATGCAAGAGGTCCTCCACCGGAGTCCTCTTATCATATAGTATGTCTTCAGGCAGGAATTTAGTTATACGAGTCCTCTTAGTTTTCTCCAGCGATGCCACTTCTTTTATCTTCAGTGGAAGAGGTGTGAGCCCCGCAAGCGCAATCGCTCCAACAGTAGGAAGGGTTCGGAACCCGTGGACGATTTTAATTGCAAACCCACGCTGCAGACTTAGCAAGGCATTTTCAACTTTTCTGTAGTTGACGGCCGAGTACCAAATCTCTGCAGCGTAGGTTACAATTGGTTCAATGACCTGACGGTAAATGGTTTTTATATTATCAGCGTGTACCCCCCATGTGGGCTTTATAAAGATACAGAGTCGTTTAAATATTTTGATCGCTTTGTTGATTGCATATTCTGTATGTTTGATAAAATTTAAGTTTTGGTCAATTATTACTCCAAGGAGTTTAAAATGGTCGCTAAATGGGATGGGCGTGTGGTTCATTATGATTTTTGCTGATTTTGCTTTTACAGTTGGCGTGATCATCAACGTTTTATGAGCTCCAAATTTGAGTTTATTGTTATTTCCCCACTGGTGAATGCTATCAAGTATCCCGTTTATTTTCTGCTCCAGTTCGTTAACATTGCCTCCAGAACATATCAGTTAGGTTAGGTTAGGTTAGGTTAGGTTAGGTTAGGTTAGGTTAGGTTAGGTTAGGTTAGGTTAGGTTAGGTTAGGTTAGGTTAGGTTAGGTTAGGTTAGGTTAGGTTAGGTTAGGTTAGGTTAGGTTAGGTTAGGTTAGGTTAGGTTAGGTTAGGTTAGGTTAGGTTAGGTTAGGTTAGGTTAGGTTAGGTTAGGTTAGGTTAGGTTAGGTTAGGTTAGGTTAGGTTAGGTTAGGTTAGGTTAGGTTAGGTTAGGTTAGGTTAGGTTAGGTTAGGTTAGGTTAGGTTAGGTTAGGTTAGGTTAGGTTTTTTTTTTTTTTAATTGTAGGACTTTGGTTTTAGTCATACGGTCCTCGCGAGGGATACGGGCGACCGCAGACTTTTTATAGTCGAAAGTTTCCTTGGAATTTTGGGAAACTTTGGTGTTGAGTGAGTTATTTTGTAGCTATGGTTTTGAGTTATGCTATATATTATTAGTGACTTAATTTTTTAGTTAGTAATTGTTATTGTATATCTTTGTTCTTATATTTCTACGTATTATTGAATTTCTTCAATGTATTGACTATTTTGTTAATATGTCTTTCGAAAGATTCTTTTGTTTGTTCCTGTGATACTATTTCCTCAAGTTTGTAGGCATTTATTTGTTGAATACTGCATATGATTTCGTGTTGATGTCGTGTGTGTGTATATGCTGGGCAATGTTCTATTAAATGTGTCATTGTTTGAGGCGTAACATTGTCACAAGGACACATGTTATTATCTGTAATGCAGAATCGTTTTAAATAAGTTTTATTGTAGCCGTGTCCTGTTAGTATTTGCGTCCATTGGAAAGTTAATTTGAAATGTTTTCTAAAATTGTTTATATGTTCAATTGTTGGTAAAAACTGTTTGACATGTGATCCTGTTGTAGTATTTCTATATGTTTCATCCTGTTCTTTTATTGTGTCTTTATGTATATTTCGCTTATGGAAAGATAATGGAAATCTGTTATAGTCAGGTTCCTTCTGAAGTGCGGCCGCCTGTTTGGCTGCAGCGTCCGCGGCCTCATTCCCGTATAGGCCAGCATGTGCTTTAATCCACGAAAAGCGTACTTCCTGGCCGCGTTCCTGCATTTCGACAAGCGAGTGGTGTATATTGTTAATAATATAATTGGTGCTGCTTCGGTTCCTTAATTCGGCTAATGCCGCTTTGGAGTCCGAGAAGATTGTTGTTTGACTCAGTCTCTGTTCGTTGCACAGTTTGCATGCTTCTTCCAGAGCAAGGCATTCCGCTTGGAAAACTGTGCAGCATGAGTGCAACTTTAGCCTTCTAATCGTTTCTCGCCCATCAGGGTAAATCATTACTACGGCAGCACCTACTAAATCGTCATACTTGCTGCCGTCAGTAAATATTCGGTGCATATTTGCAGTGTAGTAGGGTTCCATATCTTGCTCAGTCATGACTTCTTTTATATTTATTGTGGGTCTGCGGGCAGGGTGTATCATGCTTGCGACCGGTGCTCGCTTGTCATATGCTATGTCATTAGGTAGATATTTGGTGGTGAGATGTCTTTTAACCTTTTCTGTCGACGCTACCTCTTCCACCTTTGATGGTATCGGTGTTAACCCTGCCAATGCGATTGATGGTATTGTTGGCAGGGTTCTAAAGCCATGTATAATTTTTATGGCATACCCTCGTTGCAAGCTAAGCAGGCTGTTCTTTACTTTCTTATATTTAATTGCGCTAGCCCATATTTCGGCACCATAAGTTATTATAGGCTCTATTACCTGCTTGTATATGGTCGCAATATTGTCCGAATGTACCCCCCACGTGGGTTTGATAAACATGCACAGCCGCTTGTATATATGTTGTGCCTTTTTGATGATATATTCAGAGTGTTTAATGAATTTAAGGTTTTGGTCTACGATAATGCCTAATAGTTTAAATTGTTCGGTGAATGAAATTGGAATATGGTTCATGTAAATTTTAGCTGCTTTGGCTTTGGCTGTGCATGTTATCATTTTGGTTTTGGAGGGTCCAAATTGCAATTTATTTTCATTGCCCCACGAGTAAATTAAATCTAGTGCCTTATTTGCGTTGTTTTCAAGCTCATTGATGGTTTTCCCCGCGCAGATGAGCAGAATATCATCAGCGTAAGCTTGAATATGGGTATTTGGTGGCATCTGCTTCTCAAGCAGTGTGTCGACAATAGTGTTCCAGAAGATGGGTCCAAGCACCGAGCCTTGGACACATCCTCTGGATTGGACTTTAGTTACTTCTGCGTCGGCGTAGCAGAGCGTAATCTTCCTATTTTCCAAGTAACTGCGTATTAAACCATATAGGTTGCTGGGACACTTCATGTCTTGTAGCCTTTTGAGAAGTGCCGGCCACCACGCATGGTCAAAGGCGCCCGCTATGTCGAGGGATATGGCCACATTTAACATTTTCTTATTCCTGTAATTTTGAATTTGGCTTATCGCGTCGCTTAGTGCATCTGTTGTGGATTTTTGTTCCTTGAAGCCATATTGTCTTGGACTACAAGCATTATTTATTTGCATAAAATATGAGAGTCTGGTGGATACCAATTTTTCCAGTATCTTACCCAGTACGTTAATGAGACCAATGGGCCGATATGATGAAACATCGTTATAGGTATCTTTATTGGGCTTAGGAAGTGTCTTGATGAAGGCTGTTTTCCACGGCTTTGGAAAGTAGTTGAGAGTAAGGCATCTGTTATATAGTTGTGTTATTTCAGTTGGGTAGCTTTCTACATATTGTCTACAGATATCGGCAGTTAGGTGGTCTGTTCCTGGGGCTTTTCTCGGGCTCATATTTTGGATTGTATTAAGAATTTCGTCGGTTGTGAATGGAGGTTCGTTATCAGGTATATTGCCTATTTGCAATAGTCCAAAGCCGCCGTTATTGTTTTGTGTAATTCGTCTGACTGCTGCATGGTGTGTAGTGTCACTTTCGGCCTTATCATCGGGGAAGAACTTTGTCGCTAGTTTTTCAGCGGTGTCTCTGGTTGTTGTGGTATATGTTCCGTCCGCAGTTCTCAGCGTAGTTGGTGGCTGCATTTTGATGGTGTGTTGGAGAAGTCGGTTGGTAACAGTCCACACATCGTCTTTTCCCTGCTTGCTGCAGAAGTCTCTGAAGTGGCTAGAAGACGTACTGCGGATAGCCGAGACATACTCCTTCCTAGCTACCTGTACTTCCTCGAATATGTGGGTCAGGTCCTTTTTGCCTCTTTTTAAATCTTGTAACCTATGATGCAAGAAAATTACCTTCTTTTTTAGGTCAGTAAGTTCCTGCGTCCACCATGGGACTTTCAGATAGGGCTCCTTAAGTGTTAGTTCTTCGTCGCATGTTTTTGTGATTATGTTAGTCATGGTGCTTATGTACGAGTCTATTTGTGTTGGGCTTAGTTGATCTATGTTTGTGTTATTAATATTGCTTGTTTCTACATTGTCTTTTAGTTTTGTTTTAAATTTGTCCCAGTCAATTCGTCTATTGGTATTGTATTTATATGTAGATGTGGATTTTATTTTATTATGGCTTCTTTTGCAGGTATTCAAGGAGAACTCAATCCCATGGTGGTCAGACGTAGGTATCACTTCGCTATTAACTTTCCATTTAGTTATATTGTTGGCTACACCAGTTGTTGCAACTGTGATATCTATAATAGCCTGCCTGATTCGCCCATGAGTAGTGGTTTCGAAGGTGGCCTCCTTGCCACTATTACACACTATTAAGTCATAATTGACGATCAGGTCGTAGATGGCTCGTCCTCTGTCATTTTCTTTAACGGAGCCCCACAGAGGATGCCAACCATTTAAGTCCCCACTCACTATGTGCTCTTTATTGCTGTATATTTGGAGAAATTGCTCCAAGTGCTGCATAGTGCGTGAGGGGTCTTCTCCCGGCTCGACATAGATAGAGGATAAGTACAATTTCCTATTGTTGTGAGTGATTTCTATTGTGGCGAAGTTGGATGTTGTGTATTGCGTTAGACCTATGTATTTACCATGTTTCCGCTTTATTGCTATACAAGCTTTTGTCACAGTATTCACGTCCGTAACCTGATAAACGTCGTATCCTTCTATGTCGCAGGTGAATTTCTTTTTGTTTTGTCCAATGTAAGGCTCCGTTATGAATATGACATCATATTTATTTTCTTTTGCCGAATTGACCATTTCATACGTGGCTGTGTAACTGCGAGCAAGGTTGCACTGAAGAAATGTGATGGAATGAGCTCTGCTATCTGTGTATTGACTTTGGTTGCCCACGTCCAGGCCCTTAGCAGTACCGAGTGGCAGCTCGCGCTATCCGATCCCACTTCTGCCATTCGGGACACGACTGGCTGTAGGCTGGATGGTCGTGAGACTTTCCTAGCACGCTGCAATTAGCGCATTTCTGCACTACAGAGTCTCTGGGGCAGCTCCTGGTGTCGTGGCTTTCCGCGCAGTGGCCACATCTGTTAGCGACTGTGCAACCAGCTGCACGATGCCCAAATCCTTGGCAGCGGTAACATTGTTGAATCGGCGTCTGGTCCACTACCGGTATATTTTGATAGCCTATCTTTATTTTGCCATCCTTAAGCGTACTCCATATTTGTGGGCTTACTTCTATGACGATATTTTTCATGTATTCAGACCGGCCCTTAACGCTGCGGATATATTTTATGTGCCTGTCCTCGTCTCTTACTCCTTCCAATAGTCTCGAGTTTTGTTTTGTGATCGCTTCTGTCACCTTTTCATTAGCGTATTCGTTAATTACTCCGAGTAGTCTGAGGCACGGGTTGCGAAGACTAGGCATGGTGACGGTTATCCCACTGGTTTTTTCCTTAATAGCCGCACTAAATTTTGCTCTGTCCGACTCAGACTCACAATTGATAATTACTTTATTATTTTTGGTGTGCCGCATGCCTGATATGCCAACCCCAAGGTCCACCACATCCACCTTGTCCTGGACTGCCTTGATAGCCTCTTTCGAGGTTGCCCTTGGGTCGATAGACTCCACTATGACCGCGTAGCTGGTTGAGGGCATGTTTCGTCTCGGCTGCATGGACTGGCTAGCATTCTCAGGCTCGGCGACACCAATTGCCGGTCCAAAGGATCCAGCGCTAGCCTCAGCTCTAGCGCGCTTTTTACCTTTTTTAGAAAGGACTTCAGTAAATCCCTTGTCCTCATCCTTATCCTCCGACGTTAGGGCTGCGACGACCAGCTCATTTATCTTCTTTTGCTCGTCTATTAGCTTAGCAACTTCCGTCTGCATGTTAGTAATAATTTCCTTCTTTATTTTGGCTAACTCGAGCGTCGTTTTCCTGTGCATCTCTTGTGTGGCTGCAGGTTGTGAGTCCTGGGCCGACTTGCCTGGTTTCTCAACCTCCGCCAGTGTCTGCGTTCCTAGGCTTCTAGTAGTTATGATACCAGTGTTGTCTGTTGGGGTTTCGCGTATAACTCGGTTGCTGATTACTACCTCCTCTGTTTCGTCAGCATACCGTGTTGACACCTCCAATATCATCTCGACACATTTCAGTATCTCTTTCTTATTGTTTCGAGTGACCGACTTATTTTCTTTGAGTTGCTCTTTTATGCGGTCAACTTCAAATCTTATGGCAGATCGGAATCGCCCGCAAGGGGTTCTGGTTTTAGGACTAGCCATTATCGAGGTCTCCGAACTCAAATAGAGCCTCTCCATAGCGTCGGACTCGGTAACCAGGTCAAAGACATCCGGCGTTGTCGCCTTCGCCGGTGCCGTCTTTGACTCTCCCGGGCCCGCCGCAGGTGTAGATGCCACAATAAATGTGGCGTTTTGAGGCTCGACATTGAGTTGGTCTATTTGGTCGCTAAGCACATTTTCCACTACGCTTCCAGGCTGATTCGCAGGCTCCATGCAAGTCCCCTGTGTCTCGCGGGCTTTGCGGGGTGTCTGGCAAGCAAGTTTCTCGCCTTCCGCAGAAGATTTAGGCGGTGGAGGGGCCGTGCGAGCCTTTCTAGGCGATGATGGAGGTGTGCGGTACATTTTCATATAGGTAGTTTTCGCAAAATTTCAAAAATCAATATCTTATGTTCTATAGCAATTAAAATTATAATTTAAACAAATCTAGATAGGGTTTACTGAGGTCTATTATATTGCGCAATTTCAGATTTTTCGGTCAAGGGATGACCGAGAAATTAAATTATTTCCAAATCTTTTTATTAAAAAATTAAAGGTGAGTTTTGAGGATGAAATATCTATTTGTAAGGAAAACTATTGAATAAATGATAAAGTTAAGACTAAAAGCTATTATACAACGTTTAAAAAATTAAAATTGACCGTACAGATTTGAAGATATTGATTGTTAAAGGTCGTTGCAATGACACTTTTTGCAGGCGCTAAAGAATTCGGTAGGTATTTATAATATTTGTATGGGGAAAGTATATATATCGCTATAAATTCTATTTGGTAATTTCAAGTATGATAATTGAAGCTATATAAAGAAAACAGAATTGAAATAACTTAAAAGACAAAGAAAATATTGATGACGCAAAATTACAATTTTCAAAAAGTGGTAAAAAAATTATTTCTCTAAAACCTGAAGGGTTAGAGAGACGAAAGTAGTGTCTAAAAATCGGGGCAAACGAGTTCTAAATGATATGCGTGAATTAGATTTTTAGAACAAAGTTGGTCTAACAAAGTTGTCGAAAATATGAAAATTTGATAAAAAAGACGAGGGAAATGACTTTTCAGAATTACTCGGAAACTAGTGGGGATATGGCAAAATAGTACTGAACACAAAAGATTACAAAAAATTTACTGATTCTAAAACACTAAGCAAAACATAAATCGACCGTAAAAAACTAGAGTTATGGGTGAAAAACCAGATTGCTAAGAGGTTTTCATGAGGGTACGAATTTTCTGTGGAAATGTTAAAATCTAAGACTGTAGTTAAGTAGGAAGAATTTATTAATGTAGCAAGTAATTTAAAGCTCATTAAAACGAACAAAACTGCAAAAGAAAAGTGGGAAAATTTTGAAAACTGAATTTTTTATGAATTATTGAAAAACTGCAAAGTGAACTCTAAGGAAAAATTTAATATTTCAGTAACCAGAAGGGTCAGCGGGGTGCAAGAGGTTTCAAAAAGTTGGGCTTAATTAACTTCAAAATTGTGCCAAAACGTGTCTATATGGGCAGTTTAGAACTGAGCTTGGTTAGGTTAGGTTAGGTTAGGTTAGGTTAGGTTAGGTTAGGTTAGGTTAGGTTAGGTTAGGTTAGGTTAGGTTAGGTTAGGTTAGGTTAGGTTAGGTTAGGTTAGGTTAGGTTAGGTTAGGTTAGGTTAGGTTGGCGGAGGACCGACTGCGTGAGCGATGGAGAGATTTTTTGGAGGGTTCGCTCTATGGTACTCGGACCATAGGAGCACTACTTCCGTCGCTCACGGAGTGGCTCAAGAGGAAAAAGGGGTCTATGTCCTATCGGCTGACGCAGGTGGTGACCGGACACGGGTGTTTCGGTCACTACCTGCACATGATTGGGCGGGAGCCGGATCCGGGCTGTCACGAATGTGGTGACCCGGACGACACGGCACAACACACCCTTGAGGTGTGCAGCCGATGGGACATAGAGAGGAACACCCTAAAAGCGGTGGTTGGAGGAGATCTCTCGCTGCATAGCGTCGTGTCGGCCATGCTGAGCAGCGAGAGAGGATGGATGGCAGTTGCCTCCTTCTGCGACACAGTAATGTCTCAGAAGGAGGCTGCTGAGCGGATGCGCGAGGAGGACGCGAACGCACATCCGCTCAGGCGCAGACGGAGGGGTAGACGGCGGAGGCAGTACGCCGCCGCAGCAAATATCCCTCAGTAGAGCCTGTGGGTGGAGGGCCCACATTAGAGGCTATACACGTCTGAGAGGGGGGTCACTGCGTTACTGACCCTCCTCTCCTTTGGCGCGGGTGCTTCGGCTGAAGCTGCCGGGGGGCGCCATGGCAGAATGTCCGCGGTCCCATGACGTCCCCCCTAAACGGCATGCGGGAAACGCCGGTGTGGAGTTAGTGGGTAGGCTTTCTCCCTCCCTCTGAATAGCAGAGGGACAAAAGGGAGACTGAGAGTCCCACATAACCCCTCGTAGTCTTCCTCAGACGTAGAGGGGTATGCGTAAAGGCATTACCACATCGTCAACAAAAAAAAAAAAAAAGGTTAGGTTAGGTTAGGTTAGGTTAGGTTAGGTTAGGTTAGGTTAGGTTAGGTTAGGTTAGGTTAGGTTAGGTTAGGTTAGGTTAGGTTAGGTTAGGTTAGGTTAGG
>JALPQI010009400.1:0-54676 GCA_025490895.1 Thaumatotibia leucotreta
CATGACATCTTTGCTCATATAAAGTAGGCTGTATTGGGATAATTCTGAATGTCAAAAAACGCTGGCTAATTTCGAAAGGTGACACTAAAGACAAGTAATTAGAGTTATTTTTCTGTGATTTTCGGAATTATACTACTTTTGGAATTATCCCAAGGAAGCCTATTATTAAAATGAGCTATTGCATATTGTTAAAATGAGTTCACTCACTTAAACTAATATTGAAAAAGTTAAATCGCTACTACCTAACCAACCCACATGAATTTTTCATTCTAATTAACACTTTAAATCACAAAAAACAAAGTCAATCATTAAAATGACAGATTCGTGTGGATTGGTTCCCTTTTGCATAATTACGTCCCATTTTGTACGCGGCGTGACGTCATTTGCCACAATTATACGGCCTCTAATAATTAATTAGGTATGTAAATTATCTTAATCCTCTAATCAACACTAATTCATACAAAATCAAAAGGGCTAAGTTAATAAAACCAGTACTTACTTCTGGTATTTCTCGTTCTCCTCTCTCAGACGGTCGATCTCGGCCTTCGTCTTGGATATGTGGTCCGAATAGAACTTCTTCTCCGCCATCAGCTCTTCCTGAAGTTGCCTGTAATCATTCATGAAAAGATCACTAACAAAATTACGAGACAGTCTGGTACAGTCGACGTTAAATATATTATTACGGTTTGGATGCCAAAAATATATTTACACGACTTTATTGTCTTGACATTAAGGTCGTATAAATACAGGGTGGGAATGAGTAGGTATACCGATAGACTTTACCAATGCATTTTTGATGTCAAAAGAAGTAAAAAATATTAGGAGACATATGTAATTTTCGGACAATATTTTTTCTTAATCTTTTTTGTAATTTTGGAACTTTTTGATACATGACCAGTAATCTTTTTTTTTACAATTATTTTATAATTTTTTATTACTGATACTTTCTGCTACATTTTTCTGATACTTTTTTGTCATTTTCTCTCACTTTCGTCAGTGAGTATGTCAAGATGAAAACTATTAGTGTAAGAATTTTAATCGAGCAGGCATTAGGCAGTGACTTATGATGAAAATAGTTTTTTTGAAAAGCATGTCATTATCTCTTAAACTAAGCCCAATCCAGAAAAGTTCATATGATATTATAGTCTAAAAATGTGGTCAGGAATACACCTTTTAAGTTTGTGGGGTTACTCACTAACCACCCTGTATATTTTTAGCACAATAATTCTGCACGAAACTTATTCCAAGATTTTATCTCAACCGACGGATTTTTTCCATCACGAATGATTGTTGAACATTATTTAACATACACAAGTTACTCGCATTTTTATTTTAATATTTATATAGTCGCTTTGTACCCAAACAATGGGAGTTTACAGTGGGACTAGGTTGATTGGCGCACGATTGCCACATATCAAATACATGGGTCAGCTTTTGGAAGATACCTAGCTAAAAATTTGTTTGATTTATCAGAAGCAACACAATAATTATAAACTTTTTACAAAATCCATAAGATGAGATTTTTTAATTAGTTGCATGACCTTTGTGCAAGACTGCACAACTTTTTATAGAGTAACCTTTTTTACGTATTATTATCTATGTTTTTGATTTGTAATTCTTTTATTTTTTACTGACATTATAATTCTATTCTTCTACGGAACCGGTGCCTTTTATTTCAGTGTTTGTAAAAACCTTACTAGATTAGACAACTAAGGATGAAAAAATGACCGTAAATTTCGTAGTTTTTCACGTACTACACCGCTAGCACAACTTTTTTTTGCTTGCTAATTGTAGTTTTATATGGCCCTGTGTCTAAAAAGCATACCAAAAATGCAGCTATACTACTTGCTTCGCAAGTTTAGGATGAAATGATGTAAAGTTTGACGATACTATATCTAAACGACTGGCAAGAGATCGCACTAAACCGAGAGAATTGGAATACAAAGGGTGAGGCCTTTTCCCAGCAGCGAGACACTGTAACGGCTTCGTAATTATAATGGGTATTTTCACTTCTAGGAACACCCAATTAACTTAACCCTCACAAACAAATTTACTTTTGTGTCAGTTTTGTAACGACAATTAAGCATTAAATATCAAAACAAATATTTTTTTATCATTTAATCCAGAAAGAATACGCGTTTATGCAATATAAAAACATGAATTAAAGTGGATATACGTAAATATTTCCTGCTTAATTGTCGTTACAAAACTGACATCGAAGTTAACATTTTTGTAAGAGTTATGCTAATTGGGTGCCCCTAAAAGTGAAAATGCCCTAATAATAAAAAAAACATTATCGTTAAAAAATACAGTTAAATCAACCTATCTCAAAAACTATAAGAGATAATTTAATCAAACCAAAAATCGTTGATAGAGTTTATTAATATGCATAACATATTTTTTAGAATTGTATACCACGTAGTTTAAAAAATAGAGGGGGGGGACACATTTTTCAGACTTTGACAGCTGATATCTCGGTTCGCTTAAATAAAAATTAGATATATAAACCTTTATATTATTTTCAAAGACCTTTCTATTGATACCTCACATACATAAAAAAAAAAATCTATCCCTCAGTTACATGTAGGTATGGAGGGCCCCAACTCCAATTATTTTTTTTACAATATAGTATCATAATTTTGTAGCGGTCCATACAACACATATCCTTACCAAATTTCATTACTGTGGCATTTATAGTTTCCGAGTAAATTGGCTGTGACAGACGGACATGACGAATCTACAAGGGTTCCGCTTTTGCCATTTTGGCTACGGAACCCTAAAAAAATAAGTTCACAATGGTTACCTGTTAATTCCCTTTTGAGTCTCGTAAGCGGTAGCGAGCTCTCCATCTTCGTTGACGATATCGACGTCGGAGCCGTAGCTCGATGTTGTCAGAGACTTGAGGTTCACCGTCTAGAAGGAATTTGTATGGTTTGCCGTATAGTTTCTAATAATTTATAACCAGAGATCGGACAAATGTTCGCAATAATATGGACATAACTCCAAAGTTGATTGAATGATTATTCATTTAATCATTTTCAGAAAATTACATATTTGACTCCGGTAACCATGAAAACTATTGTAAATAGTCACCTTAAAGCTTCAAAATCAAATTTCAAGAAAGGATTCGTTTAATTATTCATTTAATCAACTTTGGAGTCATGTCCATATTATTGCGAACAATGACGCACATTTGTCCGATCTCTGTTTATAACTCATAAATATAAAAAACGTTCCGTAATTAGCAGGCTTAGCGAAGATGGCACTCTGCAATCCTATAAGATAAGTAATAAATGTATGAGAATGAATGATTTCAACGACAACGTAACCAAAATGTATGGAAATGGCATACGACTGCAAAATGGCATTTTAGCTAGGCATGCAGTTGCAGGCGGTCTACCGGGTGATTAAAACGTGATAAAATATAATAAAAAATAGAACATGAACAAGTTTTTGTGGAACAAATCATATTTACTTTACGAGTAAATTATATCGAGAGTTGCCTGATGAAACAAGTCGAGGGTAGTTCTATGCGATTATTCAGTCGCAACAATCAAGTCATTACCATTCCCAAATTATTGACGAACTGCGTATAAATAGTGGAGTCATTTTCGATTATCTTGTAGCAGACGCATGTTTGTCTGCTATTCTGGCATAATAGTCTCGTTTGCTTTTATAAAACGGTAAATAAAGTGGTGATGGTAATGAATATAAAAAACGCGTAACAAAATCGCATATAAACACCGTCGAGATAACTATTCATTGAAATGTCAATCTTACATATGTCGTCGTTTAGATTGCCAATACTCACATGTGTAAATTCGTAATTTGATGAAAGAATACCGTAAACATGTGTCATTTGAATTGATTTTTCAGTTCCTGAAATTGTGCACATAACGGAATTGGCAATCTCAACGACGATGTCTCATATAATTCGTATTACAAAAACTGGTGTGCTCGACTTATTAAGATTAACAAGCCACGCTCGATATATCATATCCAAATTACAATTAAAAAAGAGGCACTTGCCGTCCTAAGCCGGCAACGAGCTACCGGCCGCTTTTTAGGCACGTAACGCAGATTTCATTGCATGTTTGAGAAAATATATGAACGACTTTTATTTAAGACTAATATCTTATCATACTTTATTTTCTCTTGTTACGTATAATATTGGGCCATTTCATTCGTCGGTTGACAAGCAAAACTCACTAAGTAACAAATACCTACTTGAAATAAAGCTCGTATCTCAGTTCTGACGTAATACTGACATAAGAGGTTGCTAAGAGTAGTGACAGTTTTCATAGTGAGTTTTGCTTGTCAGCCGACGAATATGAAATTGGCGTTTTCGGTCATAGACTTTAGTTGGTCCCTAACTAATGTTATTATCTAAAGAGTAACTTAGATTTTTTTGTTGTTTTCAACAGTGCACTGTATAACAAAATTCTCCATACAAAACGCCAATTTCATATGTAATGACCTAATATTAATACATTACAGTCCTAGGGCCGTGAATTTGTAAATGGACCAAGTCGCAGGTGTTTGTACCATAAATGTGCGAATTTGGCGCTTTACGCATTACCGCCCGTGGGTTTGTTTTGTTTACAAAACTCTTATGAAAAAAAAGGATTAGAAATAAAATAATACCATGCAATGTTCGCAAAAGAAGGCGTGTGTAAAAAAAATTGATTAGTTCATAATACCAACATTATCAAAAAATATTAGGCAAACGAAATAAGAACCTTTTATTAATACGCGCAAAATATATGTAATGTGGCGACAAGTGTGGTGATTTCGGAAACATGGGGTTATTTGAAATGCTTCAAATAAACCATTTTTATCTACATCCATATTCATATCATAATTTCCCTATTAAACACTCGTGTGATCTTATTATGAAACTCGCCTACAGCTCGTTTCATAAAACCACACTCATGTTTAATGTCTCTTATTATGCGCCAGCCACATAAATAACTATTAATGCTCCTTTTAGGAATTACAGGGTCACGTTTTATAAAGTTACATTTTATAATTTTGCTGTTTGCCTCTCTAACGCACGCACATATTGGCTAGAAAGATAGGCACAATTGTAAATTGTAACTTTATAAAACACGACCCTGGTATTGTTATACACTTGTAAAGTGTTATTTTTGGTGTTTATTTATCAAGTCTATAAGTTATAGTAAAAGTACTACAACTTTTCAAAAAGTTTCACCGGGTCTAGATAGCTCTCGACTGTACTTATACATCTTATAATTAATTCTCATGAACCTACTAGGTTATATTTTCGTTAGCCAGATCTTAATAAAATTAACAATTTCAAACTCAAATGCAATCATGCAAATCCTGTAAATAAATAAATACAAAAATTATAGAAATCAATTCACAAACACCATGCAAAATGAGGTAAATCGTACAATGATGAAGCAGACGTCGTTATGTTTCATTTCTATTACTCACGACATTTTTCAGTGTTTGGAACCATTGCGGTTTCTGTTCGGAAAAGGAAGCTAGTCAAAATATGAACTTATACACCGTGGTCTATAATAACTCGAAAGATTTTAACCACGCATTTTTGATGTAAAAACAAACAAAAAATATTATTTGACTTTTACCATTTTTGGCGAACAAAAAAAATTTTTTTTCAATTGTTATTTAATTTTTGAATATATTTTAACATAAAAAGTTAAAGTTATTCATAAAACTAGTACTTACAATGAGTGTTAAGGTTTTTTTTTACAAAAACCTCATTTTTAAAAGGATTTATTTTTTCTTTTTGACATCCATTAATGAGGTTAGTGAGACTATTCTCCATAATGGCACTAACGCCGTTCAAAAGACCTTTTGTACAGAGTTACAATTAGAAAATATGTTTTTTTAATTGGTAATAACTCTGAAACTAAGCGATATCCAGAAAAGTTTATACGACATTAAAGTTTCTAAATGTGGTCAGGTACACACTGTTAAAATCTTTCGGGTTATTAGAGACCACGGTGTATAACTTTTTATCACTATTCTATACATATTTTCATGGTATAAATACGCGTATTTGTAAACAAGGGGTGACTTCGACCATTTCAAAAAAAAGCAACATAAATATTAAATTTGTTATTAAATGCATGTTCACATCACTTCGCCAAAACATTTTTGGTTGAAACTTAGTTATGTTAACACGTTCGACGCCGGTGACACACATACGTGATCAACAACATCTGACACCTATGCCAGTGCCATAGAAATATGAACGTTTTTGACACAAGTGCTATGTTCCCCCGACATAGGAGTACAATATTTTCTGTCACACGTATGTGTCACTGGCATAGGAGTTCTGTCAGATACATTCACTAATTCCTAATACTATATTAGGAATTAGTGAAACAGTACCGGAGACGAACATGTTAAAATAATACCGATCTAAGTCACCCCAGCTACAAAATCAGTCCCGAAGTTTTTCGTATCGTGGAGACTGAAATAAACTAGGGGGCTATTGCGAACCCTGATCAACGTGTTACCTCCCTGTCATACTTAGGTATGAATATACAAGTGCAACAGAGCCAACACGATATCGCTCGATCCTCCTTCTCCTTCTATTTACCTTTTTGAAGCCTTGAATGAGATTACTTCTAGTTAAGGGTAAATCCAAATACAACAGTTTAGATAACTTTATATGATTTGAAGGCGGCACTTTTAGTCGTCTCCGAGTGTCTATTTTAACTTCCTTTGTATCTATTGGAAATTTGTATGTGTCTATTTCAAATTTATTTTTATCAATTTCGAGATCCCGTGTATCTAATTCTACTTTCTTTTCGTCAATTTTAATTTTATTTGTATTCATTTCACCACCCCTTGTATCAAATTCTAGTTTGTTTTCATCAATTACAACTTTATTTGTATCTATTTCATCATCATGTGTATCTATTTCAATTTTCTTTTCGTCGATTGATACTTTTGTATCTATCTCACCACCCTGCTCGTGTATTTCAACTTTCTCTTCATATATTTTAACTTCTTGGACATGTTTCCCCAATTCGGTCACATATGTTTCAATTTTACCTGATCCTGTATCAACTTTCCCCGTATTTGTATCTACTAAACCCATTTTTGTGATATTATCTCATATTAAAAATGCGTAACTTGTAGTTTCAAAGCTAATTAATGAATTAGCGATACTAAAACTAGAAAAATAGTAAATATTTTTGAAAAACGTCTTGAAAATGTAGAATATAGCAGTAATTACTGTCTATCAAAAAACACTTTTTAGAATACTACGATAAAACTCCCGTCAATAACCCCCGTCAGACCCAAAAAACACAAGAATATTTAATAAATCTTCTAAAACTACTGACCAAATGAATGCATGGCCGGCAAATACGTGTACATTAAAAATATGTCATGTTTACTTTATTATCTGGACGTGATAAATCGAGATAACTCGGACTGACAGGTTATTTTAGCTGTGAGACGTATGTAAACACAGGCAAATTTGTATCAGCGATATTATAGTATATTATTGATATACATTTTCTAATAAATACTTCGTGTGTTATTAATTAATTATTAAAATAATAAAAACTTGGATAGTTCGACTGTGTTTATCTATTTAGGTTTTACGACGAAAACAACTACATACTAAGGTAAGTTTTCGTTTTAAAAGTAAGTTAGGGCTAAGTGAAACATTATAAAAATATCGTATTACTTATTATACAACAGTTCGCCTGATTTTGGTATATTTTAAACACATACCTTCATTATATGTGGTTACGGTATTTTTATTTAAAACGCAACAAAATACACAGGATGTCACAGAGCAAAGAAACATGACGTTATCTGGACATGTGATAATATTTGTATGTACGCGAAAGAATTACAGTATTTCAATGTTATTATCTGATTTATTTATTTTTGTCATGAGGGATATAAATGAGATTTTGATTAGCTTTTATTTAAACTAGGTTTTAAGTTCTTATAGAATTCATAAGTATTATTTTCTGTTATCTCGATAAGCAGATAATAATTTACCTTCCGATTTTTTCATACAATTTAACATAACTATCTTTGGGATAAGCTGATAAAATACACGCCTATTTTTCACTCAGTTTCAACACAATGCATATCAAGGGACTTAACACTTTGAACTTTATTTGTGTTAATAAAATTAGCTTCGGAATGGATACAATACAAATATATACGGGATTACGCTAATTTCAATGTCACTTGAGTTGCTTGGCGTTCAAAAGATTAAAACGTATATCGAAAGTAATTTTAAGAACTATCGAATCAAATTAATTATGTTTTTAAAATGATATTTTCCAATCGTTAGTATTAATCTAGGAATTAATACGTTAGTATAAATATACGTACGGTGTTGGTGAGTACACTCTTCAGTTGAATGCACTCGTCTCGCCGCCTGTCCAATTCTTTTTGCATGATGCCCAGTTGGTCTACAAAAGGAAATAATATATAGTAAAAATAAATGTCGACAGTAACTATTACATAAATTATACACAAAATTTCTCTATTTACACACGAAATGGGAATTAGGAACTGGTATATATGCATCGAACTATTACCAAATATAAGCTCCAACTTTCCGAGTAAGCAATTAGTTCCAAATGTGCAATTTCCTAACGTAAACCCTTAACTGCATAATTGCGTAACATAAAATTTTTTATTTGTATTTTAATGGCTGTCAATGGAGATAATTATCATAACTGCAGTAATTGAGTCGTATGCATAAGGGTTTATTTTAACGTTTATACCAATAAATTATTTAGAGAGCGAAATGGTGTCTTTGACGCATTGCAGACGTTCCAGACGTTTGCGCAACTTCTTATTTTCCATTCCTACTTTAATTTTACTTTTAAAAGTTCGTTCGGCGTTCGGCGTTCCAGGTCTTCGATCAACTTCTTATTTTCTATCCCAATTTTACTTTTACATGACTGTTCTTACCAATAACTTCTTTAGAGACCAGAGTGGTGTCTCCAGCGGATGGCAGGCGTTCCAGGTCTTCGATCAACTTCTTATTTTCTATCCCAATTTTACTTTTACATGACTGTTCTTACCAATAACTTCTTTAGAGACCAGAGTGGTGTCTCCAGCGGATGGCAGGCGTTCCAGGTCTTCGATCAACTTCTTATCTATTTTAAAATCTTATTTTACTTTTATATGACTGTTCTTACCAAAAACTTCTTTAGACAGCAGAGTGTTGTCTCCAGCAGATCTCAGGTGTTCGAGATGTTCGATCAACTTCTTATTTTCCATCCCAGTATTACTTTTAAACGACTATTCTTACCAATAACTTCTTTAGACAGCAGAGTGGTGTCACCAGCGGCTCGCAGGTCTTCCAGATGTTCGCATAACTTCTTGTTTTCTATTCCTACCTTATTTTTACTTATACTATACTTACCTTATACCTTATACAAAACAGAAGTATACTTCACCAATAACTTATTTAGAGACCAGAGTGGTGTCTCCAGCGGATCGCAGGTCTTCCAGATGTTCGCGTAACTTCTGGTTTTCTATTCTAACCTTATTTTTACTTCTTATTTTTACTTTCAAGCGTCTGTAGTCTCACCAATAACTTATTTAGAGACCAGAATGTTGTCTCCAGCGGATCGCAGGCGTTCCAGGTGTTCGATCAACATCTTATTTTCTATCCCAATTTTACTTTTAAACGATTATTCTTTTCAATAACTTCTCTAAACAGCAGAATGGTATCACCAGCGGATTGCAGGCGTTCCAGGTCTTCGATCAACTTCCTATTTTCCATCACAATTTTACTTTTAAAGACTGTTCTTACCAATAACTTCTTTAGACAGCAGAGTGGTATCTCCAGCGGCTCGCAGGTATTCCAGACGTTCGCGTAACTTCTGGTTTTCTATTCCTACCTTATTTTTACTTATAAGCATCTATAGTCTCACCAATAACTTATTTAGAAACCAGAGTGTTGTCTCCAGCGAATCGTAGGTCTTCCAGATGTTCACGTAACTTCTGGTTTTCTATTCCTACCTTATTTTTACTTATAAACATCTATAGTTTCACCAATAACTTATATAGAGTTCGTTCCAGGTCTTCGATCAACTTCTTATTTTATTTTAAAATCTTAATTTTAGTTTTATACGACTGTTCCTTACCAATAACTTCTTTAGACAGCAGAGTGGTGTCACCAGCGGCTCGCAGGCGATCCAGATGTTCGCGTAGCTTCTTGTTTTCGATCTCCAGCTCTTCAACCTTGAAGCGATCCACGTTGGGGTTGGTGGGGGGTGACGAGAGACGATCTGCGGGGGAAAAGTAGACAAGACTCGTAACAGACCGAGTTAGTAGCAAGGTCCTTCAATATTAATCGTTAATAGGCTACTTGACCCATTTTTAAAGTTTGTCTTATATTATTAATCAATATCTGATTAACGGAAAAAAAATATACATATATTTTTTCACGGCCTAGAAGACCGCAAAATTATAACTTAAAATTTAAACTTTCGTTACCGCGCGAAAACGATACTAGCCATGTTAATGCTTAGATTATCTGTGGTGTGACGTCACTCAAACCGAAAACAAACATTTGACATGTCACTTATGCTATGTCAATGTCACAACAAAGCTACATGCCTACATGTCCATGGCGAATTTCACTCGTATAAGATTCGACATGAAGTTACAGTTTCCTATGACGTCACATCATGGCCGACACCGTTTTCAGAGTACGAAATTTAAAAAAAATAAAACAAATTTTTCAATAAAAAATATGTACCCATCAAACACTTTTAATACACCGTAATCGAAAAATATTGATCTTTTCAATAAATACTACAGAAAATAATATTTTTTTGCACTAAATTTGATATGAGTCAAGTAGCCTATTACCTATTGACAATTACAGGTCGCAGCGTTTCACTAATCTCCAAACTAGAGTTCGAGGCCAAAGAAACTACGACAGATGCGTTACTGTCAAATCTGTCAAAGTCTCTTTTGTCATTGTCAAATAAAGTTTTCAGGTTTCCCCAACCTATTTGTCATTTCATTAATTTATTTAAAATAATTCCTAATAAAAACATTACCTACCCCTGTAATATTTGTACACCTTTTTGTTAAATGTGGCTGTCACAACTAGGATTTTCTTAATACAAGTAAATTACCTACAACCTTATCGCAGTTTTTTGGCCTCGAACTCCAGTTTGGAGATTAGGCAGTGCATGCGTTACATTGACCGTTCAAAGAAAATAAAATGATGTTACATATTTGTTAATTAGTAAACGCAATTTTTATTTCTTAAAGTCAAGTTTTCCTAACTCATTTTATTAAAAGTCCGGATGATAATAACAGACTGTATACCAGACATAACTTGCAAAATTCAATGCAAACGTAAATACATGTTTTGATCTGTAACTAAATCGATAATTACAACTTTGCATTCAGTTTTGCATTCAAAATATTTTTTTATTTAAACTTTATTGTACAAAACAGAAGTACAAAAGGCTGAATTAATGCCATAAGGTATTCTCTACCCGTCAACCACTGGGCTAAACAGAAAGATAAAGTTGGTGCAGGGTTATAAAATACCCTTTTTGTTTAGTACTTAATAAATAAATAATAATAAATAAATATCTTGGGACACCTCACACAAATCGACCTAGTCCCACGGTAAGCTCAATTAAGGCCTGTGATGTGGGTATTTACATACCAGGCGACGATATATACATAGATAGATACATATAGATACTTAAATACATAGACAGCCATGACCAAGGAACAAAATAAATATTTGTGATAAATAAATACACAAATAATGCCCTCGCTGAGATTCGAACCCGGAACCTCCAGCTTCGTAGGCAGGGTCACTACCAACTAGGCTACAGAGGCTGACGAAGTACTTACTCATCAAGCGCTCTTCTAAATCACTCGCTCGCTTGGTAGTCCGCGAGAGCTCACTTTGCAGGGCTGATATCCTGTTCTGCATTCGTAGAACCAACCCGGCATCCGCGATCTACGAAAAAATGGCAAGATAATGTTTATTCGCTCATATTTTAACGACAAATGGGATTTAATCTTTAGTATGCGTTAGCATTCAGCAGTTCAATCAAACTTTGACTTTGACGATTATTTCATAAAATCAAATTGTAATGGAGCAGATCTGCTAGTAAGCATACAAAAAGTTTATCGTGTAATAAAAACATGACAATTATAGTACATTGTGCATCAAGGGAGGTAAGTACGGAATTACTAACGAGAGTGTTAGAAGCCCGACACCGTTAGGCGGAGGGCTTTTATGACTCGAGTTAGTATTCCGCTTACCGACCGTGATGCATACAATGGTTTTCATCACACTTGCCGACAAAAAAATAAGTTTTAAGACATAATATTATTAAATGACGTACTGACGTTTCAATTACTCCCTAGGGAATTTCACTTTTCTATTACTCCCGCTACGCTCGCAAGCAATGGCGCGCTTAGACAGCAAGTGTGATGAAAAATGAATTACACTCGCAATCAATGAATACAGGTCAGGTGTAATTTTAACATTGTAAAACAGCTGGCGGTAGACGTCCATGTTATATATGGTCGCAGGGCAGGGCTCTGTAGCTTAGTTGGTTGTGACCAACTAGGCTACGGAGGCCGACAAACTATTGGAGAAAGGCTAAAGAACAAACCCCGGATGACGAGAGCAAAAATGCGTTTGTCACTAGTGCTTAGTTAAACATCGACTATTCTATCGACATCCATATGAACTTTTAATTTGAAATTTATAGATTATGCTAATTATGTTTCCCTAGTAGTTCCAATTCTTTCTTTTTAATTTGAAATTTATAGATTATGCTAATTATGTTTCCCTAGTAGTTCCAATTCTTTTCCAGATATCCAAAAATATATAAGATTTTTAATAAGAATTCACCAATTTTTTTAGTCAACACATTCTGATATTTTTTGTGAATAATTTCGCCGAGGATGTAAAAGTAATCTTAACAAGTGCCCTTTGAAATTCTGGGCGACATTCAAGCTGCTTTTTAGGCTTTAATTTCGATTTTGTAACTGTCCTATGGTACTAGGTATTATTGACATATTATTGTTTATCAATTTTAAATCGCAATGCCTCTGATTACGTACGGTTGCCTAAATTACTGTTGATCAATACATTTGTAATTCATAAAATGTTGGTATGGGTGTGGATAGAAAATTCGATATTTAACTAAGCACTAGTGACAAACGCATTTGGGTCATTCATCATCATCAACTTAAGAGCAGGGCTCTTGTCTGTGGAGCAATTTCCAAGTGGTCCTTTCCAGTGCCTTTTCCTTAAGACCCTGATACGACACGACGTCTACTTTTTCTTTCACTTGGTCCATGTACGACCTTCTCGGCCTTCCTCTTTTCCTCTTCCCCTCTACTTTTCCTTCTATGATGGTCTTAATTAATTCGTCGTGTCGTATAAGGTGTCCTAACATCTTCCCTCTTCTGTTGGCGATGATTGTCAACAGGCACCTCCTCTCCTTTATCCGGTTGAGAACTTCCTCGTTGGTCACCTTCTGAGTCCAGCTTATCCTCTCCATACGCCGCCAACACCACATCTCAAACGCCTCTATACGGTCTCTGTCTCGCTGAGTCATGGTCCAGGTTTCACAACCGTATAGAGCTATGCTCCAGATGTACACTTTTATGAGCTTTTTCCTGACTTGGCCTGATATTCTGGCTTTAAGTAAGTATTTCTTGGCGTTGAACGTTTTTTTAGCCATGGCTATTCTGGTGACAATATCTTGTGTACATCTGGAGTCGTTTGTAATAAGGCTACCCACGTATTTAAATTGTGTTACCTGTTCTATTGTCTTATTATTAAGCGTAACTGGTCTATGGCGTGATAGTGTTTTTGAAGTGGTGAGAGTTTTTGTTTTGTTAATATTAATTTTAAGGCCAAATTCATTAAAAACGTTATCCATTTCTACTACTAATTCTTCTAAATCTGCTGTAGTGTGAGCTAATGCTGCTATATCGTCAGCAAAACGTATGAATTGTATCTTAGTCCCATTGAATTTAACCCCCCCTTTGCCAGACTCTACCAATTTCCTAATAGAGCACTCTATAAAAATGTTAAATATAAGCGGCGAAAGTGGACAACCCTGTCTTACCCCCTGCTTAATTCGTGCCTTTCTCGTTTCTTCCCCTATTTCAATAATGGTTTCCTGGTTTCTGTAGAGTTCATAAATTATTCGTCTATCCCTATAATCCAAACCTGCTCTTTCCAAAATTTTCATCATCTGTTTCCAATTAACCTTATCGAACGCCTTCTCTAAATCTATAAATGCTATGTGTGTATCCTGGTCAAGTTCCATTCTCCTATCAATTATCATTCTGAGGGCAATAATGGCTTCTCTAGTCCCCCTGCTCTTTCGAAAGCCATATTGGTCTGAGCCGAGATATCCTTCTGTTACTGGTCTAATTCTATTCTGGATTATTTTGAGTAATATTTTGCTGGCTTGTGATATTAAACTTAGTGTTCTATATTCGTCACATCTTAAAGTATTAGTCTTTTTGGGTAAAGTTACGGTTTTTGAAATGAGGAAATCTGAAGGGATGGTGCCGGTGTTGTAAATTTGAGTAACTATGTCGTAAATTTCATCTATAAGAGCGTCGCAGCTTGCATATTTTATGAACTCTATAAAAATTTCATCATTGCCTGCGGCTTTACCCGTTTGCAGGTGTTTTAGGGCATTGTCAAACTCTTCCCTAATTATGGGTGGACCCAGAGCATTTGCGTCAACTAATTCTTCCTTTTCTATATCTGTGTCATTTAATCATTCCCCATCATATAGTTTCTCTATGTACCTCTTCCAACGTTCAACTACTTCATTATTGCTTAATAAAATATTCCCCTCTTCATCTAATATAGCGGTACTTTTAGTTTTATGTTTCTTTTCTAATTTTCGAATTATCGCATATGCCTGGTCCATTTTTCCTTTGTTGATTTGGGTCATTGTCAGACCGAAAAACAAAAGTTGTCCACTCGGTGGTCAAAAGTTAACAGCTTTTATAAATCTATGTTACGATTTGATTGCATAGGGATATAGACCGGGGAACCTAGTTGTACCGTCTATTGTTTCATCCCAAAATTAGTACAGGAATTCCTTAACTTTAGGCATGTCCACCGAAAAGACGATAACCTAAATCTGACAATGGCCCATTTTTGCTCCCGTCATCCGGGGTTTGCTAAAGAATGAATGACAGGGTGAGAAGAGGTACCGGCATGGGTCCATTGTTGGAGCCGGCGGACCAGTTGACGGCCTCCAGCGCGGGCCGAGAGTTTTCCACCGAGCGCACCGACCCGTACCCGAAGTCCTGTAACAAACACTTTTTTAAACAAACGCATATTTTGCTCTCTTTAATTTGTCAATGTGTTCTCTGTAATTTTGATGTCCTCTCCTGCTTTATTATGTTACTTTTGGTTAATGTTAATGTACCTATCATATATTCTGATTGCCCTGAAAACCAGCGCCATGGCTAAAACTTTAGCTAGCGGCATATGCTGAGTGGCATTCATTTTGGTGTTGTTTTTAGTTTAAGATGTATTTTACCTTTTTACCTTTTAAGTTTACCTTTTTACACCAAATAAATGAATTCTATTCTATCCTATTTGAAGTTGTTGAAAAAAATCTGTACTATTTAAATACTTACTTACTTCATCAGCCTATGATAGTACAGCTTGGACGTAGGCCTCTCCTATTAACTATGCGTATAGACGCATTAGGAGGTAAATGCCCATAATCGCAACGCTGGGCAAGCGGATTGGCGATCGCAGTAATGTGTCCACTATGATGACGCTGCTGCCCATCATCAATCTCTTATAAAATAATGGTCAGCGACACTTCAATCCCTTAGTCGACTCTTACGACACCCGCAGGAGAAGTTGGGGTGGTGACAAATGTATTCTTACTGCCGTCACCACACGGCCAACTATTTAAATATATAAACTAAATATAACTAAACTAACTAACCTAACCTATATCTAAGGTTGGCCCTTGTGGCATTGTACCGAGGATGCTGGTGGCATTTCTTCGCTGTATCGCAATACTGATGCGTTGTGCAAGGAAGTCGCCAGCTCTTCGGTCTTTAGTTAGGGCTCATGCATAAATCATGCGAGGTTTTTTCGGCTACTTTTTGACCCCCCCTCCCCCATGGTGATGTTTGGTGAGTTTAATTGTTGGCTACCCCCTCCCTAGCAGTCTCACGTGTATTTTTCTCATTAAACTTTTAACGTTCGCTCGCCGCAAAATTCACAATATTTCTTACTTTGGTCATCATAGAAAAATACATGTGAGGTCTCCTTGTACCCTCCCTCCCCTAACGTGATCTTTCGTGATTTTTTCTTGGACCCCCTCCCTCCCCTATAGGACCTCGCGTGATTTATGCACAAGCCCTTACGTCAAAGATAAACCTTTTTTTTATGAATATTAGATATCATATACCAAATAAAATACTGACTTTACCAACGCGAAAGGTAGGATTTGAACCCACTTTCTCAGGTTTCGCGGTTGATGACTAGTTTTTTGTCTACATAAAGTCTACGTGTATTTATTTACCCTACTAGCGCAATATAATATTTATTTTCCCAAAAAAAACATGGTAAAGACATCACATCATCAGCCTATGTTAGTCCACTGCTGGACGTAGGCCTCTCCTATTAACTATGCGTATAGGCGCATTAGGAGGTAAATGCCCATAATCGCCACGCTGGGCAAGCGGATTGGCGATCGCAGTAATGTGTCCACTATGATGACGCTGCTGCCCATCATTAATCTTTTATAAAATAATGGTCAGTGACACTTCAATCCCTCAGTCGACTCTTACGACACCCGCAAGAGGAGTTGGGGTGGTGACAAATGTATTCTTACTGCCGTCACCACACGGCACGATAAAGACATGTTACTTGAATATTAAATATGGTATAATAAAATGCCAGCATACTCACATCTTCGACCGTAGTTTCTTGCTGCGAATTGTTGCTGGCATCAGAAAGAGACCGACGATGTTCTTTCGTCGCGGGTGCTCTGAAATAAATAATAAATAAATAAATATCTTGGGGCATCTTACACAAATCGACTAAGTCTCACGATACGCTCAATTACGGCTTGTGATGTGGGTACTAAGCGACGATATATAATAATAGATAGATACATATCGTCGGTTGACAAGCAAAAGTCACTAAGTAACAAATACCTACTTAAAATAAAGTTCGTATCTCAGTTCTGATTCAATACTGACATACGAGGTTGCTAAAAGTCGGGATAGTTTTTATAGTGAGTTTTGCTTGTCAGCCGACGGTATAGATCACAGATGTCATATATACCATAGATCAAGCAAATGTATCTACTTAGCGTGTTAAATGAACTCAGTGAAATCCACTGAGTTGTCCGTCTTTAATCGCAGCTTGCAGCTTTCGGGCGTCAAATTTTGTAAGTTGAAGTGAACAAAAACATTAATGATGCCTCCTTAAGTAATATTAATTGCAACAACACAAAAAAATATGAATACTCAAGGGCCTGAGACATATTTAATATCATAGGCAAGTAACAACTTCAGCACAAAATCTAACACGCTCGGCCGCCATACAAATGAATGAACTTGTTTCTTCTATCCAAATCTAATTCTGTGATATAGATACTTATATACATAGACAGCTACGATCAAGAAACAATTATGTGTGATAAATAAATAAACAAATAATGCCATCGCCGGGATTTGAACCAGGCAGGGTCACTACACTACAGAAGCTGAAAACAATACATTATGATGGTCCTATCTATGCTTCACTTTCGCACCCGTATAATAGGCACGATGACTGGCAAGTCAAATTAGCATCTTTTTTATTGAAGCAAATCCTTTGAACAAATTTTTTGGTCAATCTTACAGTTGCAATTGGGTTTGCTGTCAGTACGAAAAAAGAACATACTAACACTTTCAAGTTCCCCGTGTCTTTACATGACATGTTGATGTGTGCGACTGTGCGTGACCTCAACTCTCGTGAACTATCTATACGTATATTACTTAATACAGTAATATTGGTACACTAAATATACACTTTTTAGGCATAAATTTACTTTCAGAAAATAATAAAACCAGGTAAGTATCAACAGATTAGCCAGTATAGCGACTGACTGATATTGATACCCACACGTCGCAAGTTAATGCCCGATTTGTTCTATTTTAATGACAAACGGGTCTTAATTGCGTAAACTTATGTTTAATTTTATTCTTTCGGGCATGACGTCACATCCACATGCCGAAACGTCAGAATAAAATTAAACGTAAGTTTACGCGATTAAGACCCGTTTGTCTTTAAAATACAAACGGGTCTTAATCGCGTAAACTTACGTACGTAGTTCGAAAAACCCGCGCAGCTCGAAGGTGTTGATACATTCTCTCGCCAGTCTGCCTGCGACCACGGGAGTAACGTCATGCCCGAAACGTCAGGGTATAATTAAACGTAATTTTACGCGATTAAGACCCGTTTGTCTTTAAAATATGAGTGATAATCGTGAAAATTTAAATCAATATACATTTGTTACAAACATTGATACTGTATGCTTGTTTAACAACGTACCTCTGCAAAGAGTCCAATCGCTCTTGCAACTCGTACTGAGTAGAAAGCAGTTTCTGTCTGCTCTGTCTCTCTGCTTCTAGCTCGGCGCTAAGTGCTTTTTTCTCTTGCTCGTGTTGTTTATCTCGCTCTGTAACAAAGTAATTATATGTGGATTTACAATTTTCAACAATAATCAAATTATTTGGTACTTATTGGCCCATTTTATTGCAAATTAGGTAAATTAATAATTTGACGACATATATTATTTGTTGAAATTAAAAAATACAACTCTGACGCTGACTGAATGAATTTCAATGTGTAATGATTGCTAAGTAAATACTTGTACAATATGTATTTGTAAAATGATATTTTGCCCAGTACATGTTCACCATTTGAATAATTTTATGAATCATTTTTGTGCTAATATTTTTTTTGTTAAGCATTAGTGAACCCTTATGACATTCGCGGTGGTAAAAGGATTCTAAAGATACATCAAAATCGGTCGAAGTATTACGTATGTATTTCTAGGGATACGAAGAAACTCAAATACATACCACTACATGAACCCTGAAAACATTACACTCCCTTTTTGACCGTCGTGCAAAAACAGACTTCCACTTGTATTAAAAATGAAAGCTTTTGATAAATGGCCCCCTGTTCTAAAAAAGTTTGTACAAAATTAAGGCAGATGAACGGCTATTTAACTCATTTAACCCTACCAGGTGTTATGACACCGATGCTTTTTTTGGCTTTTTGTAGTGGGTGACTGACAAAAAAAATCCCGGGATAAGATCGTTCGGATTTAGGTTTATCTGGGTTAAATTTCCTATTTTTTTACCAATTTTTATACTGTTATCTATTAATTTGCATAATGACGACATGAAATCCAATCTACAAAGCCTTAACTGTAAATACACAACCAATAATGGAATTTTGTATCATTAAAAAGTTGGTGTCGCTTATTACGAGTACAACAGAGCGACAGACATAATAATGTGCAAAATTAATCTTTATGCGTAGACTAACCTTTCCAAAACTGTGCTCTGCTCTCAAACTCCTTCGACCATACATTATACTCGTACGTTCCATTTTCTCGAATTTTCGGTGACGTCTGATCATATTTATCTGAGGAAGCTTCATTTGGCTCCTCCGGTATACTTTCAGTTGGTACCCCCATTGTCATGTTTATTGCTTCATTATAATGTCTTGTATAATTATATAGTTATTTGTGCAATTATTGCAAAATTAGATTTGTACTTCTATCTAAATATATTTAGTATCATCATCATCAGCCTATATTAGTCCACTGCTGGACGTAGGGCTCTCCTATAAACTTTGCGTATAGACGCATTAGGAGGTAAATACCCAAATACTCCTGCGGGTGTCGTAAGAGTCGACTAAGGGATTGAAGTGTCACTGACCATTCTACAAGATTGATGATGGGCAGCAGCGTCATCATAGTGGACACATTACTGCGATCGCCAATCCGCTTGCCCAGCGTGGCGATTATGGGTATTTACCTCCTAATGCGTCTATATTTAGTATACTGTGTCTGTATCCGCTCGAAAGAGTACGGATCACTTTTGGATGAGGTTAGCTCAGGACCGGGACCAGTGGCGTACAAGAAGAGAGGCCTATGCTCAGCAGTGGGACAGTAACACCTGAATATGATGATGATGATGATACTCTATCTAAATATAATCAAGTTCTCGTCCGGGCATTGGCTTACGTTCTCAGTTTGACGTTTAACCACTCACTTGCTTCATGTAGCTTTTGTTACATGTCATCACTATTATTTTACATAGACATAGAGTCTATCGCAAAAATCAAAGCAAGTGAGTGGATAAGAAGCTTTGATTTCTATGACAGTTACATGCCTTAATGTGGTGGGTCTCTAAACCATGTTAGTACTTAGCAAACTATTCCCTTTTTGTCACCTGAATGACGGGACAAAACAACAAAACAAATAGTTGATCCACCCATATACCTCATAAAAATCTAGCTTTCAGGCCAATTTCGACCAAAAAGTGAACCTTCATATCGCATTTCAGTAATAGTGTATTATTGTCAACTCTCAATATATCTCTCTTCCAAAACAATAGCTGTCATTTAACACATTGCATGTTTCCAACGGAAATGCAACCTATAATTGAGTTTGTAAAAACTAACATCCTAAAAAAACACAACACTATCACTAAGATAATCACACTTTCAGCAACGATTTTAAACCATTTTTTAGAAATATATTTCAAAAATAGTGCCAAAATGCTAGAATAATAAAGGAAGTAATCAAAGGTCTTTTGTCAATAATTTTGGCGAAGCCGCGTGGCTGATAGAGAATACAATAACTGCGTTATCAATGTTGTTATCGGTTTCATTATGTTATCATATTAATCAGCTTTTTATAATGCATAGCATAGACAAGTGGGTACTAAGACCGGAAGAGTTATAATATTGTAGTATGACGTCTAATGAGATATTAAAATCTGTTTATATTCCGTAAACTATGATGACATCGTGATATGCCAAAATCTAAAACAATCTATTCTAATAACTCTATATATTGTCTTTTTAATAAACTATTTTCGAACCTTCAAATACACGTTTTTGCTCTAAAACTGCCATATGTATTTTTGCCTATATATACATTGCCTATATATAGATGTCCAAGATACCAGAGTCCATATTTCAATCAACTATTCGTTTTTCCCATGGGATTGCTGTCAAGTCAAAATACACGCTGTCACACAGGGCCATATACAGTATCTACATTTACCCTAGTTAGGTCGAGATATACCAGAGAAAATGTTATCAAAATTATTACCTAATATTACCTAAAATTTTACGAGCTATAATCACCAAATTTAAAAAACCAACTTCAACCGATTTCGCCATCTGTGGTTTTCATCATTGGTTTCCTATCATCAAATCCTACTTTCTGAATGCAAATTGTTGTAAATGAATGAAAATTACCAAAAGCGTTATACATGTAGGTACCTATAACATTTGAAGAGATCCCTCGATTTCTCCAAGATCTCATCATCAGACCCCAACTTGGTGGCAATGGGATCATCTCAGGGTTATACACGTTCGATCACAAAACAATTTTAAATCGGTTCATAATTCTCGGAGATATCGGGTAACATACATACAGTCAAAGACAAAATAAGGTGTATACAAAAATGTTCAAAAATATGTCCCATTGCCCTCTAATTCTGTGTAAAGCTGCATGCAGACCAAAAGAGCATTCGCGGTTCTATCCTCCACTCTACGAAATCAAAGAATCACGTTTCGTGTAACGATCGAATTTCGTAGAGTAGGGGGATAGAACAGCGAATACTCTTTTGGTCTGCATGTACCTTAATAAGAACGTTGTAACATATTTATGAGCGGATTCTTTCGATACTTTTTTTTTGCACTTGACTGTACAACAAATATAAATTCAGTCGAATTGAGAACCTCCTCCTTTGTTAAAAACAATTGCAACTTGCAAATTTAAAAATGGTTGCGCTCAATATGTACTAGGGCGGGGGCCCTTAGAATTGTAATTTCAGTGTCTACAGTAATTTTGTCATCTTTACGTGTCTGAGAATGAATTTGTCTATGCTATGATGCATGGATATCACGAACGAGTGTATCAGTGACGTTGTTTTCATATATATAGTTTGCCACCGGCTTCAAGACCTTGAAAAAGTAAAAGTAGTGATGATATTATGTATTTCTACGAAGAAAGAGCATACATAGAGGTTTTTTAAGGTAACGATGAATGAATCAACCTAGAGTTCCTTTATATGCATAACATTAAAAAAATGCAATAAAATGTAATCAAACCGATATCAAAAGCAGATATTGATTTAATCTTTTTATCTTTTGTATTTTATATCTCAACAAAATAGCGCTCTGAATTATAAATATTGACATCACTGACAAAATCATCATCATCACCAGCCTATCATAGTCCACTGCTGGGCGTAGGCCTTTCCTATTAACTATGCGTATAGACGCATTAGGATGGAAATTCCCATAATCACCACGCTGGGCAAGCGGATTGGCGATCGCAGTAATGTGTCCACTATTATGACGCTGCTCAATCAATCTTTTATCAAATAATGGTCAGTGACACTTCAATCCCTTAGTCGACTTTTACGACACCCGCAGGAGGAGTTGGGGCGGTGACAAATGTATTCTTACTGCCGTCACCACACGGCCAAAGAAATAATTAAAGAAAGGCGACAAATAATTTCAGAGTATAGCTGTGTGAGGCAGGAAATTTCTATAAAAACGCACGTAGACCCTTGATGTAGGTACAATCTAGTATTTATATACAATGACTTACCTTCAATAGCCAAATCAAACTGCTCCTTATTACTCTTCAACTCATTCGCCAATTTCTCACTCTCTGCCTCCCACGTCTCCCTCTCTATCTTATACAATTTCTCAATCTCTTTCTTCTCCTCAATAAGCTGCTTGTTGCTGTCTCGCTCGCTCGCCAGCTCCGCTTGGAGTGCTGATATGATGCTGTCCTTGTCGTCGATGGAGACTTTGAGGGTTTTAGCCTCTATTTCGACTAGGCGGAGAAGTTCCAATTTCGCTCTGAAAAGAAAGTAATTGGATAACGTAAGAATGATGTTGCATTGCGGCAGTTTTTTATGAAAACTGGTAAAATCTGTAAATTCAGAGGTGAGGTCGTAAATACACTTTTCATCGCACTTGCTGTCTAAGCGCGTCATTGCTTACATGCATAGCGGGAGTAATAGAAAAGTGAAATTCCCTAGGGAGTAATAGAAATGTCAGTACGTCAGTTAATATTATTTTGTCTTAAAACTTATTTTTTTGTCGGCAAGTGTGATGAAAAACATTGTATGCATCACGGTCGGTCGGTAAGCGAAATACTAACTCGAGTCACTGAAAGGCTCTAACACTCTCGTTAGTACCTAATTCCGTACTTAAATACCTTCCTTGATGCACAATGTAATGTATTGCAAATTGAATGATAAACAACAAAAAAAAATTCTGAGTTGGCAATTTGTTTTAGAGTGAAGAAGTGCTCTTTGGTTTAAAAAAAAATAAGGCAGTAATTATGGTGGTAATATCTTTATATGCCAAAGTACCGTACGGTAACGGTACTCACCGGTACGTAACGTACCGGTTCCAATGATTTTGTCTTCTGCTACTTCTCTCAGCTTCTGCTTGAGACTAGTAATCTTCTTCAGACCCTCGTTCGGTGTTCATGTGGTCTCAACCACCCGTAGCCCACAGTATAACAAAAAGAACATACTTAGCCTCTGCCAACTGAGTCACCAAAGGTTCCAGCGCTTTGGTCTTCTGTTGAGCCTCTCCTAACTTCTGCTGAAGACTGATGATCTTGTTCTCCAGGCTCTTATTGAGGATTTTCACGTAGTTTGACCGTGTGTTACCCACAGTATAACAAAAAGAACATACTTAGTTTTAGCTACCTGTAATACCAGCGGTTCCAGTGCTTCTCTCCCATCTTCTTTCACAATCTTCTGGATACTAATACATCTCCAGAACCTTCTTAAGGGTTTTCACATGGTTTGACCGTGTGTAGCCCACAGTATAACAAAAACCGACCATCGGTTCCAATGCTTTTGTTTTCTGTTGTACTTCTCCCAACTTCTACTGAGGACTGATGATCTTGTTCTTCAGACTCTTGGTCGGTGTTCATGTGATCTCAACCACCCGTAGCCCACAGTACAATAAAAAGAACACATAACATACTTAGCTTCAGCTAGTTGAACCACCAGCGGTTCCAGCGCTTTTGTTTTCTGTTGTGCTTCTCCCAACTTCTGCTGAAGACTGATGATCTTGTTCTCCAGACCCTTATTGAGGATTTTCACGTAGTTTGACCGTGTGTAGCCCACAGTATAACAAAAAGAACATACTTCGCTTTAGCTACCTGTAATACCAGCGGTTCCAGTGCTTCTCTCCCATCTTCTTTCACAATCTTCTGCATACTGATATATCTCCAGAACCTTCTTAAGGGTTTTCACATGGTTTGACCGTGTGTTGCCCAGAGTATACCAAAAAGAACATACTTAGCCTCTGCCAGCTGAGTCACCAAAGGTTCCAGAGCTTTTGTATTCTGTTGTGCTTCTCCCAACTTCTGCTGAAGACTGATGATCTTGTTCTCCAGACCCTTATTGAGGATTTTCACGTAGTTTGACCGTGTGTAGCCCACAGTATAACAAAAAGAACATACTTAGCCTCTGCCTGCTGACCGACCATCGGTTCCAATGCTTTTGTTTTCTGTTGTACTTCTCCCAACTTCTACTGAAGACTGATGATCTTGTTCTCCAGACTCTTGTTCGGTGTTCATGTGGTCTCAACCACCCGTAGCCCACAGTACAATAAAAAGAACACATAACATACTTAGCTTCAGCTAAATGAACCACCAAAGGTTCCAGCGATTTTGTCTTCTGTTGAGCCTCTCCCAACTTCTGCTGAAGATTGATGGATCTTGTTCTTCAGACCCGTATCAAAGATTTTCACGTGGTCTTGACCGTGTGTAGCCCACAGTATAACAAAAAGAACATACTTAGCCTCTGCCAGCTGAGTCACCAGCGGTTCCAGCGCTTTTGTCTTCTGTTGTGCTTCTCTCAACTTCTGCTGAAGACTGATGATCTTGTTTTCCAGACTCTTATTGAGGATTTTCACGTAGTTTGACCGTGTGTAGCCCACAGTATAACAAAAAGAACATACTTAGCCTCTGCCAGTTGACCTACCAGTGGTTCTAGTGCTTTTCTCCTAACTTCTACCACATTCTTCTTTATACTGATGATTCCCATACCCTTCAAGATTTTCACGTGGTATGACCGTGTATAGCCCACGGTATAACAAAAATAACACATAACATACCATAGTTGAACCACCAGCGGTTCCAGTGCTTTAGTCTTCTGTTGTGCTTCTCCCAACTTCTGCTGAAGACTGATGATCTTGTTCTCCAGACCCTTATTGAGGATTTTCACGTAGTTTGACCGTGTGTAGCCCACAGTATAACAAAAAGAACATATTTAGCCAGCTGACCTACCAGCAGTTCCAAATACTTCTCACCCATCATCTTTCACAATCTTCTGGATACCGATATATCTCCAGAACCTTCTTAAGGGTTTTTACATGGTTTGACCGTGTGTAGCCCACAGTATAACAAAAAGAACATACTTAGCCTCTGCCTGCTGACCGACCATCGGTTCCAATGCTTTTGTTTTCTGTTGTACTTCTCCCAACTTCTACTCAGGACTGCTGATCTTGTTCTTCAGACTCTTGGTCGGTGTTCATGTGGTCTCAACCACCCGTTGCCCACAGTATAATTAAAAGAACAGATAACATACTTAGCTTCAGCTAGTTGAACCACCAAAGGTTCCAGAGCTTTTGTCTTCTGTTGTGCTTCTCCCAACTTCTGCTGAAGACTGATGATCTTGTTCTCCAGACCCTTGTTGAGGGTCTTCACGTAGTTTGACCGTGTGTAGCCCACAGTATAACAAAAAGGACATACTTAGCCTCTGCCAGCTGACCTACCAGCGGTTCCAAATACTTCTCACCCATCTTCTTTCACAATCTTCTGGATACTGATATATCTCCAGAACCTTCTTAAGGTTTTCACATGGTTTGACCGTGTGTTGCCCACAGTATAACAAAAAGAACATACTTAGCGTCTGCCAGCTGACCTACCAGTGGTTCCAGTGCTTTTCTCCTAACTTCTACCACATTCTTCTTTATACTGATGATTCCCATACCCTTCTTTAGGGCTTTCACGTAGTTTGACCGAGTATAGCCCACAGTATAATAAAAAGAACACATAACATACTTAGCTTCAGCTAGTTGAACCACCAACGGCTCCAACGCTTTAGTCTTCTGTTGTGCTTCTCCCAACTTCTGCTGAAGACTGATGATCTTGTTCTCCAGACCCTTATTGAGGATTTTCACGTCGTTTGACCGTGTATAGCCCACAGTATAACAAAAAGAACATACTTAGCTTTAGCTACCTGTAATACCAGCGGTTCCAGTACTTCTCTCCCATCTTATTTCACAATCTTCTGCATACTGATATATCTCCAGAACCTTCTTAAGGGTTTTCACATGGTTTGACCGTGTGTTGCCCACAGTATAACAAAAAGAACATACTTAGCCTCTGCCAGCTGAGTCACCAGCGGTTCCAGCGCTTTTGTCTTCTGTTGAGCTTCTCCCAACTTCTGCTGAAGACTGATGATTTTGTTCTCCAGGCCCTTGTTGAGGGTCTTCACGTGGTCCAGGCTTCTAGCTTCGATGCGAAGACGTTTGTATAGACGACGGGCGAGGAAGCGGCGAACCTGTATTGTGAGTATGTTTATAAATTTGATTTATTTATAAATAATAAAATAAATAAATATCTTGGGACATCTTACACAAATCGACCTAGTCCCACGGTAAGCTCAATTAAGGCTTGTGATGTGGGCACCAGGCGACGATATATATAATAGATAGATACATATAGATACATGACAGCCATGACCAAGGAACAAATATTTGTGATAAATAAATACACAAATAATGCCCTCACCGGGATTCGAACCCGGAACCTCCAGCTTCGTAGGCAGGGTCACTACCAACCAGGCTACGGAGGCTGACAATATCACAAAATAAATTACAATATAAATTAAACTATTTATTTATATCACAAAATAAATTACAATATAAATTATGTTACACTAATCTACATTAATTTAAATTATGATCGTGGGAGGAAATCTTACAATAAAAAAATACAAAAAATAAATATAAAATAATGATAGGTGAGAGTAACGCGTTGTTGTAGGGATATTAATATGAAACGACCATGGGCAGATTTGTATGGAGAGTGGACCAAAAACCAACAGAGCTGAAAGGGGTGTCATTAAATAGATATTTACATTTATTTCATTTCATTCTATGGGCACTATGTTCAATTCCATTTCAAAACTGAGATTATTTGTATTTTACTCAGAGTAAATACTATGATGAATAGTGTGTGGATGACTTTGATTTACTTAGAGAGTACCCGCAGAACGCCTTACTCATATAAAATTATCCAATGGAATTCAACTTTGCACCTATAGAATGAAATAAAGTACATAAGCAGGCCTTTTTAATGACACTATTCCCATCTCTGTTGGTTTTTGGTCCATTTCGCCGCATAGTCCTTTACCAAGTTTTGTTTTTTTTTTTTTACCAAAACAGCGAAGTAGAAAGCAATTTATTAGCCGTCATAATTATATAACAAGCAATTAAGTACATTGGTTTCTTTGGTCACTTATGGACTCTGAAAGTAATTATGATGGGTGAATTCACTTTTTTTTATCTGTTATTACCATGGTTCCGGTCTCCTGAGTCACGCTGGTTTTATACAAAAGTACTTAAATTATGCAAACACGCATGTAGTCCATGTTTGAAGGTGACCAATTAAGGAAAGGGCATAACATCAAAAAAATGCTTGTAAACATAGTTGTAACATAATTTTGCACAAAACCAGCGTAACTCAGAGGACCGTAACCACGGCAATAACATACAAAAAAAGTTATACATATTATAACAGGGTATATTATGGGTGAAAGAACTATAAAATTTCTTTATTCTGACAAGTACAAAAGGAAAAGTATGTAGGCATTTCCACTTTATTATATAAGAGTACTTACAGCAGCCTGTGCTATGATGATGCCACGTCTCATCTGTTTAACTCGTTTTCTTGCGAGGTATCCACGCGCATAGCGTTGGATTGTCAGCGCCTGAAACAATGTCATTGAACTGTTAAATGAATATAAAAACAGTACAGATAGTGCCTTTTTTTGGTGGTTCATATCTCGTCAGGTCGAAGCTTCCGAAGGCCAGTAATAAGATTATCAGTTTTGTAAAAAGATCTTACATACTATTGTGTAGCTACTGAAAAATGTCGGTACGCGTGCAAAAAGGTAATTTGATTTTTATCGCACTTGTATCATAATGTACTACTATATAAATTTTGTATGTATGTATGTTACAATACTTACGAGAATCGTGAACCGATTTTCTAAATTTTTACAAGAGCCTTCGCATGGCGACCCTGCCACTCACTGCCTTGACCCTTCACGCGTTTGTACAGCCATGCGCATGTGCCTTCAGACCGATAGCCAACCGCAGTCGCTGGTACTGCCATCCCACCAACTATCATATTTACAAGTCTTCACATGGCGACCCTGCCAGTACACTCACCGCCTTGACCCTTCGTGCGTCTCTATACAGCCTCCTAGCCAGATAGCCACGCGCATGTGCCTGCAGGCCGACCAATCGCAGTCGCTGGTACTGCCATCCAACCAACTACACGGTGCCTCGCGAGGAACCCACATAATTTTAATGCTGAATTCCTGAGCATATTTAGAGTATTTAATGTTATAGAAAATTTTCTGGATTCGGCTTGGTTTCAAAGATAATCAACCTTTTTTCGGAAAAAGTTTTTCGACGTAACTCGTCATAAAACTTATTTTTGATTACAATGCTGCCACAATGTGTTCTAATATTACCACACCTTTTGCCTGACAATCAAAAAATAAGAATAGACTTGACGAAAAACATGTCCCTAAAAAAAAACATTTAAAAAATTAGTTTTAACAAATTGTTGTTATGATAAAAAGTATTGGAAATGTTAAAAAGTCAAAAAAAATATTTTTTTTTGTGGAATTTGACATATTGTCTCATAATATTTTTTGTTTATTTTGATGTCTAGAATGCATAGTTAAAATTATGTGGTTTCCTCGTGAGGCACCGTGTATAACATTAACAAGAGTCTTCACATGGCGACCCTGCCAGTACACTCACCGCCTTGACCCTTCGTGCGTCTCTATACAGCCTTCTAGCCAGATAGCCACGCGCATGTGCCTGCAGGCTGACCAACCGCAGTCGCTGGTACTGCCATCCAACCAACTATCATATTTACAAGAGTCTTCACATGGCGATCCTGCCAGTACACTCACCGCCTTGACCCTTCGTGCGTCTCTATACAGCTTCCTAGCCAGATAGCCAATCGCCGCAGTCGCTGGTACTGCCATCCAACCAACTATAATATTCACAAGTCTTCACATGGCGACCCTGCCAGTACACTCACCGCCTTGACCCTTCGTGCGTCTCTATACAGCCTCCTTGCCAGATAGCCAATCGCTGCAGTCGCTGGTACTGCCATCCAACCAACTATAATATTTACAAGTCTTCACATGGCGACCCTGCTAGTACACTCACCGCCTTGACCCTTCGTGCGTCTCTATACAGCCTCCTTGCCAGATAGCCACGCGCATGTGCCTGCAAGCCGATAGCCAATCGCCGCAGTCGCTGGTACTGTCTTCTGGCCAACCAACCGCGGAGGTATCGTTGGATTTTGATGGCTGCTCGGGTTCGGCGGACTTCTTGCGCTTTGCTGTATAACGAAAAATAACAGGTGATTCCTTGTGTTAACTTTTATAACAATAGTTAAATATGCAGAGTTATTGAAGGTAAAAAATATGGTAATTTATTTTTTATAATAATTTTAACCCAGATAAGTCTGACCAAAAAAATGTGACGCCTGGATTTTTTACGATAAAGTGATTAATTGTCAATAAAACACTACAATTGTCCAAAAAAAAAATCTGTGTTAATATTAAAATCCAGTTTAGATAAACTTAGGTAAGTACCGTAAAGTCGGGTTACTTTGCCCTAGCGGGTAGGGGGTAACATTGCCCACATGAAAAAAACCGCTTTGATTGACTTGCATGCATGCATGCATCAGCCTATGATAGTCCACTGCAGGACGTAGGCCTCTCCTATTAACTATGTTATACGCATTAGGAGATATATGCCCATAATCGCCACGCTGGGCAAGCGGATTGGCGATCGCAGTAATGTGTCCACTATGATGACGCTGTTGCCCGTCATAATTTTTTTATCAAATAATGGTCAGTGAACTCAATACGCCTGCAAACCGCGCAGCGCAGATACTTGCGACGCGACAAACCGCCGCACGCAGCTTTGTACGCTCGCAGTATGGCCGCTGTATGGACTTCTATATATCACAACTCACCGCCTCGCGAGGTAGCCGCGACAATACGCCTGCAAACCGCGCAGCGCAGATACTTGCGACGTGACAAACCGCCGCACGCAGCTTTGTATGCTCGCAGTATGGCCGCTGTAAGGACTCCTGTACGTTACAACTCACCGCCTCGCGAGTTAGCCGCGACAATACGCCTGCAAACCGCGCAGCGCAGATACTTGCGACGTGACAAACCGCCGCACGCAGCTTTGTATGCTCGCAGTATGGCCGCTGTAAGGACTCCTGTACGTTACAACTCACCGCCTCGCGAGTTAGCCGCGACAATACGCCTGCAAACCGCGCAGCGCACGCACGCGGCGCAGATACTTGCGACGCGACAAACCGCCGCACGCAGCTTTGTACGCTCGCAGGATGGCCGCTGTATGGACTCCTATATATTACAACTCACCGCCTCGCGAGGTAGCCGCGACAATACGCCTGCAAACCGCGCAGCGCACGCACGCGGTTCAGATACTTGCGACGCGACAAACCACCGCACGCAGCTTTGTACGCTCGCAGTATGGCCGCTGTATGGACTTCTATATATTACAACTCACCGCCTCGCGAGGTAGCCGCGACAATACGCCTGCAAACCGCGCAACGCACGCACGCGGCGCAAATACTTGCGGCGCGCGACGAACCGCCGCACGCAGCTTTGTACGCTCGCAGTATGGCCGCTGTATGGACTTCTATATATTACAACTCACCGCCTCGCGAGGTAGCCGCGACAATACGCCTGCAAACCGCGCAGCGCACGCACGCGGCGCAGATACTTGCGACGCGACAAACCGCCGCACGCAGCTTTGTACGCTCGCAGTATGGCCGCTGTATGGACTTCTATATATTACAACTCACCGCCTCGCGAGGTAGCCGCGACAATACGCCTGCAAACCGCGCAGCGCACGCACGCAGCGCAGATACTTGCGACGCGACAAACCGCCGCACGCAGCTTTGTACGCTCGCAGTATGGCCGCTGTATGGACTTCTATATATTACAACTCACCGCCTCGCGAGGTAGCCGCGACAATACGCCTGCAAACCGCGCAGCGCACGCACGCAGCGCAGATACTTGCGACGCGACAAACCGCCGCACGCAGCTTTGTACGCTCGCAGTATGTCCGCTGTATGGACTCCTGTATGTCACAACTCACCGCCTCGCGAGGTAGCCGCGACAATACGCTTGCAAACCGCGCAGCGCACGCACGCGGCGCAGATACTTGCGGCGCGCGACGAATCGCCGCACGCAGCTTTGTACGCGTACGCAGTACAACCGCTGTATGTCTGCGCGGATCTTTTCTAGATACGCGACCTGATAACAAGGGGAGGTTAATGTGTGGAGAATGAGCGGAGCTGAATAAAATTCGTCAGTTCATCACTATACCTTTTTTCCGTAGAAAACAAAAAAAAATCATAATCACGCACTTTTAGAACTCTGAATAACTTACTCAAACAAAATGTAGAAAAATAGTAAATAATCCAGTAAGGCTAAAACATTTTGTAAAAAAAAAAATATTTTAGAATAATACACAATTTTAAAATATTGTAAGTATCTTACAATATTGTAGTTCAATAATATAGGGTAGCACTCTTTATTCTAACTTAGTTAAGATTATTTCAATTAGACATAGTAACTAACCCCCTTATTCATAAACGTTTGTTAACTTAACACGCCGCTAATAATTGTTTGTCCCTTTTGCTCTTATGGGCATATTGTTAAGACCGAAAGGGACAAACAATTATTAGCGGGTTGTTAAGTTAGCAAACGTTTATGAATACGGGGGTAAGTCTCTTGTAACCTTAGGATAATTATTTAAATTAAACAGCATAAATAAAAAACAAATCTCACCAACTTAATAAAACCTTGTGTTCACATACATTTTTAGTTAAAATTATAGATATTTATACGTGTCAAAGACGGCAAATGCTATGGTATGTCCGCCATATTTGTTTGATTTAAAAAATTATAAATTTCCGATAAAAATATTTGATGGTTCCGACATTTTCAACGCAGGAAATCATGAGTTATAGTATAACAGATATAATAATTAAGGATATTGCCGACTTGACGTATAACTTCACCTGTCCAGCTCTGAAGAATATCTTGGTAGCGCCGAACTGATATTTATCAGGATCTTTGAGATGCGCCGCCAGAATCCGTCGACATGTTCCTTTGATATCTCCGCGATCTAACTCCTTGTGGGCGCAGAGGAGACGGTATCTACGGGGAAACGTTTTAAAGAATTACCTCCTTATTCATAAGTCTCATATGAGACATTAATGAAGGAGGGGATTAGAATATAAATTAAGTATTGTATAGAGCCAAGGGCTTGTCCATTAATCACGTCATACTGTATAGGGGGAGAGGGGGGGTCAAGAAAAAATCACCAAGTGTCACCATAGGGGTGGGGGGGGGTCATCGGAAAAATCACGTGTAATTTTTTGTTACTCTCTGTTGAACAGCATACTTCTTTTAAAACATAACCAGATGTCAAATCCTGAACTGAGTTTTAAAATTTCGCGGACATTTACCTCGTAGTTTGCAAAAAAGTTTTTTCCCATCACGTGTGCTTAATAAAGTACGCAAATTGAAGAGTTATTAAAAGGACTACGTAAGTTGGTAAAAAATTACACGTCATATTGGCTAGGGGGGGGTCCTGAAAATATCACCAAGTATCACCATGGGGTAAGGGGGGGTGTAAAATAAGCCAAAATCGTATGACGTGATTAATGGACAAGCCCCAAATTGGAACATTGTATTCAAACGGATCTTGAAAAATCAGTCAGATTGAATATCTCAAAACAGTGTGACGAGGCATTCAAAATTGATTTATTACTTATATATGATTCAAGCGTTGAAATTGGGCTTTTTTGGGTGTTTAATTAAAGAAAAGGCCTACATTTCAACACGAATATCATACACTATTTTACAATGCATTATACCAAGAAGAAAAATAATCTTACAGTGCTGACCATACCGTGCAGAAAAGCACTATGAAAATTTATTCCTGCACGCGTGCAGAAAAGTATCACTTTCTGTGCATAAGTTTACCCCAAAAAGGCGCACTTTCTGAGCATTTTAAAAACATTTATCAAAACCAATACTTGATAAATTATAAATAGCATTAAGTCCGCCATTTGTACAATTTTCTTTGTTTTGTGCAATAAAGTTTAAATAAATAAATATTAAATGTCATATACCAAACAAAAACGACCAAGATCACCTATGTCCGAGGTGGGGATCGAACCCACGTACTCAGCTTTCGCGGCTGATGCCTGTACCCCTCGGCCACTCGGTCTTCTAAACTTCGGACTTGATAAATGTTCAGGTAAGATAATTCCAAAAGCAAAGTTATAAAAATATACGAATCTATTTACCTATTGAAAAAGTCTTGATACAACCATCTTGATGGGAAGCCGGCAGCTGATATCCTTATGGTCTCCAACACCCCACACGCTCTGAAATTAAACATTTAGTTATTTTTTAGGGTTCCGTAGCCAAAATGGCAAAAACGGAACCCTTATAGTTTCGCCATGTCCGTCTGTCTGTCTGTCCGTCCGTCTGTCCGCAGCATAGCTCAGTGGCCGTTAATACTAGAAAATTAGAAATCTGCAATATGGTACAGATTAGGGCTCTCGGTCGTGTCCGGGTTTCGTGTACCCGTTTCCGTGTACCCGTTTCTTTGCTACCGGGAAACGGGTTTCTTACCCGTTGGAAACGTTTAATTAGGAACCGTGTAATTAAGACACGGATACCCGAGTACCTGTGTCTGATCCGCCCTCAATGTGTAGTGGCAGTGGCAATCTAAAATATAGGTACGATTTTATATTTGAACAAAGTATTGAACCGCATTTAACCTGCAACAAAGAAAATTTCTAGCTGCGTAATTCGTAAAAAACTGCGAATTTTTCAGTAGGTATTTTTTGTTTCAGACTTTTTACTAATAAAAACATAGGTTTTTCGAATATTCAATTGTAATGGATCCGCAAGACTCAAGCTTGGAAAAGTTTCTAAGTAGATCCGCGGACCCGCGCTTGGAAACGTTTCTAAGTTGGAAACGTTTCTTGGCGTTTCGTGTCGTTCGGGTTCTTAGTACCGCCGGTGCTAAGGATTCGTGTACACGTGTCTGCGGGTAACACGGATACCGGTAGCCCTAGTACAGATATACATATTAATCATGCCAACAAAGTGGTACAATAAAAACTAGAAAATACTTTTTTTTTCGGCTACCTGGCCGGAAGTGGGGATTTTTTTTTATTTGCTGTAATCTTATAGTGCCCCCCCCCTAACTTTTGATCCGTAGGTTCAAAAAGTATGAAAAAAATCATGAAAAATAATCAGTGGGCTTTCAAATAAAATTATTTGGAACATAATCGGCCCAGACGTTATTGAATAACTACGCATCCTACACTGAGCATGGCCTGACATGCTCTTGGCCGGTTATTTTAACTCCATGCTACCCAGAGGACTTTTAAAAGGACTCTGTGAACAAAATAAATCCTATTCCATTTCCTGCGGTATTTATTCAAAATTCACTGGCCAATGTTATGGCCAGTGAATTTTGAATGTCTGGGCGACAGGAAGTTAAGGTATAATGCCTACATCGTGTTCATCTTTATTTATGTTAAACTATTAAACAAGTGTTTAACTTCCTAATATACTTCTCTCTTCTTTGTTGTGTGGTGACGGCAGTAATAATACATTTGTCACCATCCCATCTCTTCCCGTGGACGTCGTAAGAGTCGACTAAGGGATTTAAGTGTCACCATTTATTAGTCGAAAATTGATGATGTATATCAGGTTCATGCTGGATCAGCTGGATAGTAGCCTAGTTGGTAGTGACCCTGCCTACGAAGCTGGAGGTTCCGGGTTCGAATCCCGGCGAGGGCAATATTTGTGTATTTATTTATCACAAATATTTGTTCCTTGGTCATGGCTGTCTAGGTATTTAAGTATCTATATGTATCTATCTATTATATATATCGTCGCCTGGTACCCACATCACAAGCCTTAATTGAGCTTACCGTGGGACTAGGTCGATTGGTGTAAGATGTCCCAAGGTATTTATTATTTACTATTTATCAGGAATCATAGTGAACACTATAGGGACATTCAAATAGCTATGTCAGCTCATATTCAAGTGCGCGTGTACCACGATATGAGCTGACATAGCGGAATGCACGTCCGCCGTGCGGACCTGCCTAGGAACAGTCCCGTCTTAGCCACCACACTATAAACTTGTGTTTTGTACTTTATTATTGCTGTGACTTAATGATTTAATATATGGAATCAGAAATAACTACTTTATCATTTACGCACCCACTTACATACGGCCCATATTTACCTACCCGTAAAACACACTCCTGCGATTTGCCATTGCCATTAGCATTTACCTCCTAATGCATCTATACATCTGCCTCTGGCAAGGCCAGCAGTGGACCTGTACCTGAGCTGGTGGACGGCCCTCGCGGGGTGGAACTGGAACGGCTGCTTGGTGTCGTTCGGCTTGATGCAGCGGACGTAGTGCGGCGTGGTGGCGGATAGTGTCGCCATGAGAGCTGAGAGGGAGGCTCGGAACTGGGCCCCGACTGTTTGCTTTTGGCCGGACGCTCGGCGTGGTGGTTGCTGGAAATAGTAGATTGTGTCACAAAGGATCAAAATAGTATATTTCCGGCGTGGGCGTATATTGAATCCTGAATGGAGCGACGGATTCCACAATTGATTCTAAAGTGGAATCCTGAGCGTAATAATGATTCAAGCGTTAAAGCCCAATACGAAACAATTTTGATAACGTGTGACACATACTGTCTTCACACCACCTAAGAGAAAAATAAAAGATATATCACAATATATTCTATAATTATGCAAATAATCGATTCTGAAATTTTTTTTATCAATTATGAACGTACTGTTTATTTTCATATTTCATTTTAATTTTTTAGGCTGGCAATAGAAAGTCCTTGAATAGAAAAGTGAAACTTTGATCCCTCCTAGAAGAAAAGACCCGTATTCGAATAGGTGGTGTGAAAAGATAGTTTGTTAATGGATTATGAGTTTTTTCACTCTTAACCCCTTACCGCATACGAAGCCTTCTGTGGCTACCAATGTTTATTATTTTATTAAAGATAATCAATGATTAATTATTAAACACAACATTATCAATAATAAAAAGCCGTCTTCCGTGAATCGGAACGTATTTTTTTTATACTTGAGGGTAAGAGATTTCTTATAAAAATGTTGAGGGTAAGTGCGTTGTGTTCATTTGATGCAGTGCGGAGAATATTGTTAAAAAGTGAAATAGATAAACAATATCTAAACGGTAAGTAATTACATTGAAAAAAATATAAACACATAGCTTCAACATTCATTTATTCATATTTTATAAAAAAATTGATAAACATTATGTATTTATAGTAGATTTGTTCTTGTTTTTAGCGACGGCCATATTTAGCTTCCTATGCGTTCATGTCAAAAATTGTGTCAGTCATATTTGGCTTCCTATGCATTTAGGTCAAAAACAGTTCATGTCATATTAGGCTTCCCATGCATTAAGGAGTTTTGTTGCTTATTTCAGAAATGAATCCTTCGCGGTTTTATGGAGGATCAAGTCATGTAAATATAATAATGTGAAAAATGTTTGGTACATTTATGTTTCAATGATAATCGTAACTGTTTTACAGATTTTCATAAAATGTAATATTAATAGGGTTCATATTTTCACTTTTTGATTAATTACATTTTTGGAAAAAAATACTCGTATTTTTACAAAATATAATTAATATCACAAAACATGTTTGCATTTTTAATTATCTAACAGTAAAATTGAGCTTCCTTATACTTTTTTAAACTTCCTTATGTATTTTTGCACAACGAAGTCTACTTGCATATGAAGCCAAATATGATGAGTAGCTATATTTTTGCTGTAATGCATATGAAGCCAAATATGACGGGATACTATAAGACTGTAATACATACGAAGCCATATTTGACACTACCTCTTAACTTTTTTGTTTTTGAATTAAAACAAATTATATTGATGAAAACGTGATAATTATTCAGAATAACATGATATTATGCACGAAAAAATTTTTTTTACCAAGCCCTTCATAATTCATGCAATAAGGGGTTAAGAACACCTTTATTTTAATATCACGCTAATATATTAAAATAAACCTTAATTTTAATCAGATTTGTAACGACAATTAAAGAATAAATAAACACTAGATGTTAATAAAAACTCGGTCTAGTTAAGGCGACCGACTGGGCGAAATTCCATAAGTGAAGGAGCTATAGTCGCTCACCGCCATCGCTGGTCGCACGAAATCGTGGCCAGGCCATTAATTACCTGATTTATTTTTTAGGAGTGTGGCTTAAGGTTTTAGTACCTTCGAAACATTACGTACAGATGTCGCTAGTGATTAGATTCACAATACCATTGGAAAAATTCGCTGTGATCGACGGAAGGTCGTCTGGTGTAATTGGAAGCACGTTGGACCGGCAATCCAGAGGAAGCGGGTTCGAATCCCGTGACAACCAGAGTCTTTCGCAGTTGATTTTTTCTATGGTAAGCACATCTGTTACGATATTGTGTGAATTTATCAAGATTCCCATTGAGAGCGCCGCTTGATTTACATGTAGTATTTATATTTTAGTGAACTATAGGTCTGTTTGTTTCCCTTTTTCATACGTCAAGTTTTTTGTATGCGACTGCTTTCTTCTTAAATAAATTAAAAAAAAACAATCCGAGGCGAGAGACGAATGGTGATTACTTCGACAAAAGCGAAGCTAAATGAAAAAAGAGCCCTATTATATTACCGTGAGGCTTGTAAGTGGTACCGCTGCCGTCAACACTTTTGTATGTGACAGTTTTCTTCTAAAAAAATTGCGGAGGCGAGAGCGATACCGATTATTCTACGAACAAATAAAACAAGGAAGCCGCACGCCATACTGAATTGCCTTTCAAAAACGGTCCCGATTTTTTGTTGATAAGTGTCACCCCCTCTTCAATGCATCACGGTAATGAATTTAAATGTCAACCTATAAAAACTTAAACCGCCATTTAAAAATAGTTGTGATTGGTCCGTCAAACTTTTGATTGGCTATATTCTATAAACATTTGTCAAAGATGTTGCGCCGAAATATGCGCGGTGTTAAAAAAAGCGCTATGTCCTGCCCATCTTGGCACAATTGAACAATTGGCTTTGGGGGCATTTTTGAGCTGGCGTTAGATGTCCATGATATACAGGGTGTAATCGTTAAGTGTGGCCACACTTATAAGGCCATAATTCCGTAAATATAACAGATATCAATAAACTTCCAACTGATATCGAAAGTGCATTACCCAACGAATAAAATTGCATTAATAACTTTTTCTAAATAGATGGAGTAATATTAAAAATACTAAGTTAAAACGCTCCCATACATTTAGTATGACGACTGGCCTTAAAAAACGTCGGGTGTCATAACAGATAAAACTGTTAGAGATTCGTTATTTGTACGAATACATTATAATAAAATAATAATACTACCGTTTATGAAATAATTAATCTAACATTTATTCCTAAATAAAAAAATATTCGTATTAAACTACTCTTTGAATGAACGTTTACGTACTAAATGTATGGAAGGGTTTGAAGTTAATATTTGAGATATTTCTAATTTTGTTTAAAAAAAATTATTAGCGTAATTTTACTCGTTGGGTAACGTACTTTTGATATCAGCTAGAAGTTTTCTGGTATCTGCTATATTTACGAAATTATGGCCTGGCAACACTTAACGATTACACCCTGTATATGGTCGCAGCGATTATTTAATTAATTCAGAGGAAATCCTCTTACCGTGAGGCTTGTAAGTGGTACAGCTGGCGTAGTCCTCCTCCGCGATGGCGGCGGTAGCGTCGCAGTGGCACTCCCTTCCCGTTCAGAATCGAACATGGCGTGAATCAGCCAGCTGGTCGCAGATTAGATACCTCTGCTCTTTAGACATGTTGCGACCACAATTGTATGAAAATTCGACGTGTAATGCGAGCTCACAAATGCTCCAAAACTGTGCATCGAGCAGATGGGTAGAAGCGCTTTTCGTAACACTTCGTCTTATTAAGTCAAAAGAGTCATTAGCTAACTGATTCTATCAAGATTGTTGTCTCATTAAGCGCGCCGCTTGATCATTTACAGATGCTACATAACCTTAAAGTCAGGTACGTTCATAATTAATACAGCTATAAAACTATCCCCCTTATTCATAAAGGTCTCCTAACTTAGCAAGCCGCTAAAAAATTATTGTCTCTTTCGATCTTATCAATATGTCTACGAGTATAAGAGCGAAAGGAACTATAGGTCTGTTTCTATACCTTCATCATACGTCAGGACTTCTGACATTTGTCATTTCTTATGACAGTTTGCTTCTTAAATAAACTAAAAAAAAACAGTTGAGGAGAGAGACGAATGGTGATTACTTCGACAAAAGCGAAGCTAAGTGAAAAAAGAGCCCTATTGTATTACCGTGAGGCTTGTAAGTGGTACCGCTGCCGTCAACACTTTTGTATTTATGTGACTGTTTTCTTCTTAAATAAACTAAAAAAATTGCGGAGGCGAGAGCGATAGCGATTATTCTACGAACAAATAAAACAAGGAAGCCGCACGCCATACTGAATTGCCTTTTAAAAACGGTCCCGATTTTTTGTTGATAAGAGGGGGTCCTCTTCAATGCATCACGGTAATGAATTTCAATGTCAACCTATAAAAACTTAAACCGCCATTTAAAAATAGTTGTGATTGGTCCGTCAAACTTTTGATTGGCTATATTCTATAAACATTTGTCAAAGATGTTGCGCCGAAATATGCGCGGTGTTAAGAAAAGCGCTATGTCCTGCCCATCTTGGCACAATTGAACAATGGGGGCATTTTTGAGCTGGCGTTAGATGTTCATGATATATATGATCGCAGCGATTATTTAATTAATTCAGAGGAAATTTTCTTACCGTGAGGCTTGTAAGTGGTACAGCTGGCGTAGTCCTCCTCCTCGATGGCGGCGGTAGGGTCGCAGTGGCACTCCCTTCCCGTTCCGAATCAAACATGGCGTGAATCAGCCAGCTGGTCGACTAGATACACTCCACGCCAAAAGTATGAACGTAGAAATATATGCAAATGTCATGTTTCTCAGCATTGGTACAATTGGTGACTAAAAGTAACATTCTTGAGGCCTATTCAAACAATAGGCGGTTTAGTAGAATAAATTAGTAGTACGTAAATTGCAAAATATGATAGATATTCGTCTTCAAAACTTTAGAGTATTGTTAAGAAGATCCGGTTATCAAAAAAGTGTCTATAAACTGAAAATCGTCATTTTTAGTGCTGTAGTCTTTCGATTGGTTTAGTCATACTAATATAATAAGCTTGATATTTTCTTCGGTTACCGCGAAGATTACACATGAAATAAAACTATGAAAACGGATAAACTCGCGTATATTAACTTATTTTAACTTCATTCAGACGTTTCGAACACTTTACAGGGTTCGTGGTCTGCGGTCATAGTTAAATATACGCGAGTTTATCCGTCGTCATAGTTTTATTTCATAATAAGCTTGCTTCTATACTTGTGACCTGCAGGGGGTGTCACAAAGCGATTCCGCCGCGCCGCTAAAAGTTGACACGTTGACCAAAATCTGCCTGTATCAGTGGTATGCGCTTTATTCGCCGTTGGTACTACTGTACTGAAATGTCCCTGTTATATTACCGTGAGGCTTGTAAGTGGTACCGCTGCCAACAACACTTTTGTATGTGACTGCTTTCTTCTTAAATAAACTAAAAAGGAGCGGTAGCGATTACTTCATTATGTTTTCTTACCGTGAGGCTTGTAAGTGGTACAGCTGGCGTAGTCCTCCTCCGTGATGGCGGCGGTAGCGTCGCCGTGGCACTCCCTTCCCGTTCCGAATCGAACATGGCGTGAATCAGTCGGCAACTGGTCGCTGATTTGATGCACTCCAATTGCTCTTCTGAGACTGTATCTCGGTTTTTCTCAAGGAACCCGCCGCATTGGTATTCGACGTTGTCGGCGAAGTGTTTTATTATGAATGCTGGAACAAAATAATTCCTTAATTATTGGTACTTTAGAGTGCGTTAACGAATCGGTCGTTGCATGTTCCATTTTCAAAATCTTTTATCTATGGCGGCAAACAATTTTTTCATGATACTTCAAGCGTGCCCTACGCCATAGACTATGATGACACGCCTATCTTGTCATACGCCATTCATTAAAATCATTAATGACACGCCTGGCGTGTCATCCGCACTGAAACGTTTAAAAGGGATAATCTGCAGTGATTGGATTAGGTAGTGCCATTTCACGGGACTTCGGTACGTTATCGAGAATGGGCATAACTTCTAAGCCCGGTATTTAATATGAAAAGTAATGTTTTTGATTCATGAATATCATAAATGTATAATTTTATAGTTATTTTGTTTATTTTCATTTTGATATTGATAATAACCATTAGTCTAATTTTGTTATCGTTTGTGATATTTAAAAGGGCATTTTAAAATGTATTTACTTGGTCTGCTGTTTATTGCTTACCGTTATGACTAGACCATTTTATGGGTATTTATCCACAACGTTAATTAAGTCATATGTGTCCCTTTATTAATGTTTTACTAATTGTTAATTTCACACATGTGGTTAAATATTTGGTTCAATCAGCCATTTTTACTTGATAAATTCATAGCTAAGTAGGTACATAGGTATGGTAATAAAACACACAAACTTTTTAAGATACAGATAAATGTTTATTCGCGGTTATTAATTATTAACCCATACACAAATATAGTAACAGTTCTTAAGTGTTTAATCATTTGATACATAAACCTTATGATAGTGATAAATTTATACAAATAATCTCATAACGAAATAAGGCTACCCGAACAGTAGGTTCTTCACGATGAAAGGATAAAAAAATTGAACAAAGAGATAGTATTATTAAGTCGATATACCTAGTGCTTTATAAGGGCTAATCAACTTTTCGATCGACATATTTTCTGTCTCCTGCGTTACTTTTCACGAACTTACAAATGTACGTCAATTAATACTATACACATATTTATAATGAAAAACAGTTGGAACCTAAATGTATCGATGAGAACTTGTGTGGGGCCTAACGCATGTACAATTTGTAAGCATTTTTTCAAGCAAACTTGATGAAATTGTCACCTGCGTTTCGAAAAGTTGATAGGCCCGTAAGGCAAGTACACATAACATTTAAAAATTCTTTATATCAATGAACCAAACTGTTTAGTTCATCGATTATATCTTTACATTTCGTCAATATTGAAGATATTTTCTTAAGTTTAGTTTTTGTATCTTTTAAGTTACTTTTGATAATGTTTTTCAACCCCAAATTCTCTTCGATCAAATCTTTCGAGAACGCACAAGCACATGTTTCAACACTTTCAGTGGAGGCTGGCTGTGTTCGGAGGGATTTGTCACATGCCGTGTCGTTTCTAGGATGCGTGCGTATGGTTATAGACCTAGGTGCAGACCACAACCTGTCGTCTATCGCGTCTTTTAGCCTGGCAGAAACCCGCACTTCATACTCCATGTCTGCGTATGGCAGTGTTAATGTATATGAGCAATCTCCAATCTCTCTATAAATCACCGACGACATATTTGCCTGTTGCCAATCTTCTCCCAACTCTGTCGTTCGATACTCAACCTTAAACACAGAGGTGTTGCTATAGAATCCTGGATTATCAGCCCACCCCCAATACAGATCAACACTCTGCGAAGTTAAATTACTTGTCCCAAAATCCAAAACTGGGGCAGCTTGAATCAGCGAATGAGTTTTCATTTGATATGATTGATTGTTGCAAAACACGTCGCTGCAAGTCTTTAATAAAAATGTGACGTTATGGTTAACAGAAAAATGTTCAAGCACAGTTACTCTGATATCCCACTTGCATGTGTTAGTTTGGTTTGAAACAGCACCAGCGCAGAGAAGTATCGTGTCTTCATCACTATGATCAGTGTAAACTAACTCGTATCGGATCGGTAACGTGTGGTTATCGTAATAGTTCCAGGAGCACTCCAGAACTCTCCAATCATAAATTAAGCATTCGAACTGTTGAGCTTCAGGATTGTCCTCTGAATAAACGTTAATCTTATCTGCTTCTCCCTTTACCCTTCCTCGGGTTCCGCTGCAGAAATACGTCTGGTCTTCTTCTTTCTCTGCATGTGTCCAAAGCACTATTGTGGTAGCATTCATGATCATTGTTGGTAGCTCTTCTTGCCAATTAAAAATACCTAGAGAACTGGCGTCATGACTGTGGCAATACACCGCGTATTCTGCTTCTTTAAGGACGAAATAAGTGCTGTATAAGCCTTCTTTTTTTCGATGAACCTTGGTAGAAGTGACGGTTATATCCACAGCAATCACAACAGTAAGAGAATCTTCGCAACCTTCGCTATCGACGCAGCTATAAAAATATTGGCCTACGTTTGGTTTCTTCACGATACCTTGTACAGTTGTTTCATTTACTTGCTGAACTTGCAGAGACTTGCCGTTTTCTTTGATCTCAAGTTTGGTGTCGTTGGAAGAGCATTGTAAAATGATGTCGTTGCCATATGATTTTCTATATAAAGTCTCACCAGTGAACCAGTACTCTTTTGCATCTACCGTTATCTTTGGAGTACGATTCTGGCAGACAGTGTTTCGGTCGTCGGTAGCCCCGGCATTCCCCAGCAACACTAGCGCGGCTGCTAGCGGTAACAAAATACCAGTCTTCATCGCGGGAAGTCAGGAAGGGTAATGATTGGAATGAGCTTCAACTAATTCTTGGGTTCCTACATAATATATGTAACGTAGGTATACCTAATTGGAGTTCCCTGTTATCGCGGGGAAACAAAGAGGAAGTGCGCTAGGAAATTTAGTAATAACCACGCTAAGTATGTACCTAATTTATATCAGTCTATATTACCGCAGAAATTTCCGTGGTTACCGCTGAAATTCCCAGAATTGATACCAACAGTCCGAGCACGTCTTGTATTCGATAGCAGTGATCCATATTTTTGCACTCAATTAATCAATACTGGGATGATACCGTTGGTTGACAACCAAAATTCACTACTCACTAAGTAATACAATAATCAAGTAGCCTAAAATCTCGTATCTAAGTTCAAAAACTGGCCAAGAGGATGTCGGGCTATGCTCAGTGTAGAGTTCCGTAGTTATTCAAAAACTTATTTTAAAAGTATTCTATAAGCATACTATTCATGATTTATTCATATTTTTTGGACCTACGGATCAAAAGTTAGAGGCGACACATTTTTTTTTCTTCTGGAGCGTTTTCTCCGAAAATGTTGAATTTAGAAAAAAACTTTCTTTTAAGACCCTTGTTATTTTTAAGAGACCTATTCAATGATAGGATTAGAACAATTAAAAAAAATCATCCCCACTTTACCAGTTGGGGAGGTACCCAAAAAAAAATATGGCTTTTTTTAAATGCCACTTTAAACATAATATACTCACCACCGTTCTCTTACAGTATGCTTTATTTACCTGTTTTAGCATAATCGGCATTTTGCAGAATCTCGCTCTGAATAAAAGACACTACGCGATTCTCGATTCTTTCACAATGATAAATGTGCGTCTTCTTTTGTCATTTTCGGTTATTCCCAACTAATAGAATGATGTGCTTGACAAAATCCCTGGTTTTTCCAAAAATGGCATTTTCTATAATTTCTCTCTATACATGATAAACTTACGTTTTACTTAAGTTTTAGCTATTGAAATTCAAACCTAATGAGTTTGAAAATACAATCGCTTTTCTTTTGTTCTACATTTATTCGAATATGTGCTTTATAAATCACATTGGGCAAGACGAGGTTATGAATGATGTGCTTGACAAAAGCCCTGGTTTTTGCAATAATGGCATTTTCTAGAATGTCTCTCTATACATGATACTCATAGCACTCACCAGCGTTCCCGAACCTTGGCTTCATGAAGTGCGGGTACTTGTGGCAGGCCTCGTGCAGCTTGGCCACGAAGCCCTGATCGGAGCCCTGCGGCACCCGGCACTGCTCGTCCAGCAACGCTAGCACCCCCAGCCGGTCCTCTATCAGGTCTATACACGGCTGGTTGTCGTAGTCTATCATCTTCCATTATAGGAGCGATTACTAAACGCTTATGTAACTAAAGCTGCCTTTATAGTAATTTAGACTATTTTAGCCAAGGTAGCATTTTAGGTAAGCTATTGTTTTTGGTCGCTTTTATCCATTACTGACAAGGATAAATTCATGACGATTTTGGCATTTGATAAATGACGCTCTAAATAAAAGATAAAAAACTTACCAGTGATCTGTAATTTGCAGAATGATGAACGGGACAAAAATGCATGTTTTGACGAATATGGCATTTTTTTAAATGCCACTTTAAACAATATACTCACCACAGTTCTCTTTCAGTATGCTTTATATTCCTGTTTTAGCATAATCGGCATTTTGCAGAATCTCGCTCTGAATAAAACACATTTTTACGATTCTCGATTCTTTCACAATTGTAGATGTGTGTCTTCTTTTTTTGTTATTTTCGGTGATTCCCAAGTAATAACCTCGTCCTGCCCATCATACTAAGTTTTAGCTATTGAAATTCAAACCTAATGAGTTTGAAAATACAATCGCTTTTCTTTTGTTCTACATTTATTCGAATATGTCCTTTATAAATCACATTGGGCAAGACGAGGTTATGAATGATGTGCTTGACAAAATCCCTGGTTTTTCCAATAATGGCATTTTCTAGAATGTCTCTCTATACATGATCACAGAATATATAAAGTACAGAAGCTTCACTGCTTTGATGTTCACAAATGCCGGCTTTTTATGTACCTACACAATTATTATTACCAAACAAAACGGCGCGCGAGGCGACGCGAGCAGCTGAAATGGGCCGTATTGCGTGGCGGAAAGGTCGCTTATAAGCCGCACGCCGTCGAAAACAGGGTTGTCAATTATTGAAAACTAATAAAATAACGAACGGCGCTATGAGGCGTCTGACAAATACATTACTGCAATGATATCTACGGCGTTAATAGCATTCGTCTTGATAGCTAATTCAACAATTTAGTTCATGCGTGATTATAGAATTTACCTACGCATTTCATACAAATATTTGTCTCAACTCGGTCGGCACCTTCTTTGTGCTTCGGCCGCGCGTGCCCGGGCGGCATTGTTTAAGGTGTAAGTGAGACAGCAACACGACTTCGCTAACTTTAGGTGAATATCCATCCGAATAATCCTGTTAATAACACGAACATTCTAAAAATATATGTAGACAGTATGTGAGCTGTGCAGAAATTAATATATCTGCTTAATGCATTTAAAAATAAAGAATTACGTTAGGTACCTACGCATTCATTACAAAAGCAGCATAAATAAGTAATGGTTTAATCACAATCGTAAGGCAGACGTAACACGGCATTTTCTCTTATATGTACCAGTGTACCTATTTGATATTATGGTAATAAAGTCAGACAACCAAATAATATGTTAGGACAAAAGGCGCGATATTCAATAATAGTATTGAGAGAACGAAGTTTTTTACATTATTTAAATGTGCCGCTTTTTTACTGACAAATTTGTCCGAAAATAAACCGTTTTGTCTTGACTTGACTTGAGTTTCTGAGAATTTAATTTACTACGAATGTACGGCTGTGCGAAAAACGCGTCATGATAATTAACATTATTATTATTGCAACATGCTGCTATGTAGTATATTTTCGGCATTTTCATTTAAGATGCACATGTATAAAATAATCCTAATATTTGCAAGCGATATATTTCGCGATACGTGACGAGCCAGCGTTGTAAATTTAAACGTGCGTTCCGAGACAGCGCGCGCCAACCATTGAATAGACCACGGCGACGGGGCGCTCTGCATGTACTTGTAGCCGCGCGACGGAATCGCGGAGTGACACCCCCTTGACATGATACTCATAGCACTCACCAGCGTTCCCGAACCTCGGCTTCATGAAGTGCGGGTACTTGTGGCAGGCCTCGTGCAGCTTGGCCACGAAGCCCTGATCGGAGCCCTGCGGCACCCGGCACTGCTCGTCCAGCAACGCTAGCACCCCCAGCCGGTCCTCTATCAGGTCTATACAGCTGGTTGTCGTAGTCTATCATCTCCCATTTATAGGAGCGACTATTACTAAACGCTCATGTAACTTAAAGTGAAAAATTTATAGTAATTTTATCATTTTTGGCAAGTTACTTTTTTTGGTCGCTTTTTTCCATTTGACATATTAATGTCACACAGAGTATTAAGCAAGAAAAATCCTTGTTTTAGTCGATTTAGACATTTTGATGCATGGCGCTCTAAATAAAAGATAAAAAACTTACCAGTGATCTGTAATTTGCAGAATGAAGAAACGGGACAAAAACGCATGTTTTGACGAATGTGGCATTTTTTAAAATGCCACTTTAAACAATATACTCACCACCGTTCTCTTTCAGTATGCTTTATTTACCTGTTTTAGCATAATCAGCATTTTGCAGAATCTCGCTCTGAATAAAAGACACTGTACGCGTTGACTGTATGATAGACAAGACAAAAATGAATGTTTTGACAAATGTGGTATTTTATAGAATGCCACTCTAAGTATAAAATACTCACCCAGTGTGATGTGTGTGAATGTTATCGTCCAATGTGATAGAGGCGGCAAGTTGCAGAGATTTTGTTGACAAGATTTTTGAGTGACAAGAGACAAAATCACCGCGATTTTCAACTTACAAAATGATGAGTCTGTTTGTCCAAAATGGCATTTTCTAGAATGTCACAGCACTCACCAGCGTTCCCGAACCTTGGCTTCATGAAGTGCGGGTACTTGTGGCAGGCCTCGTGCAGCTTGGCCACGAAGCCCTGATCGGAGCCCTGCGGCACCCGGCACTGCTCGTCCAGCAACGCTAGCACCCCCAGCCGGTCCTCTATCAGGTCTATACACGGCTGGTTGTCGTAGTCTATCATCTTCCATTTATAGGAGCGATTACTAAACGCTTATGTAACTTAAAGTGAAAAAATTATAGTAATTTTAGCATTTTTGGCAAGTTACTTTTTTGGTCGCTTTTTTCCATTTGACATATTTATGTCACTCAGAGTATTAAACAAGAAAAGTCCTCTTTTCAGTCGATTTAGACATTTTGGTGAATGGTGCTCTAAATAAAAGATAAAAAACTTACCAGTGATTTGTAATTTGCAGAATGATAGACAAGACAAAAATTCACGTTTTGGCAAATGTGGCATTTTTTAAATGCCACTTTAAACATGATATACTCCCCACCGTTCTCTTTCAGTATGCTTTATTTACCTGTTTTAGCATAATCGGCATTTTGCAGAATCTCGCTCTGAATAAAAGACATTTTTACGATTCTCGATTCTTTCACAATTGTAGATGTGCGTCTTCTTTTTTTGTAATTTTCGGTGATTCCCAAGTAATAACCTCGTCCTGCCCATCATACTAAGTTTTAGCTATTGAAATTCAAACCTAATGAGTTTGAAAATACAATCGCTTTTCTTTTGTTCTACATTTATTCGAATATGTCCTTTATAAATCACATTGGGCAAGATGAGGTTATGAATGATGTGCTTGACAAAATCCCAAGTTTTTCCAATAATGGCATTTTCTAGAATGTCTCTCTATACATGATACTCATAGCACTCACCAGCGTTCCCGAACCTCGGCTTCATGAAGTGCGGGTACTTGTGGCAGGCCTCGTGCAGCTTGGCCACGAAGCCCTGATCGGAGCCCTGCGGCACCCGGCACTGCTCGTCCAGCAACGCTAGCACCCCCAGCCGGTCCTCTATCAGGTCTATACACGGCTGGTTGTCGTAGTCTATCATCTTCCATTTATAGGAGCGACTATTACTAAACGCTTATGTAACTTAAAGTGAAAAATTTATAGTAATTTTAGATACAATCAAAATAGCATTTTTGGTAAGTTAATTGTCTTGGTCGCTTTTTTCCATCTGACATATTAATGTCACACAGAGTGTTAAGCAAGAAAGGTCCTTGTTTTAGCCGATTTAGACATTTTGATGAATGGCGCTCTAAATAAAAGATAAAAAACTTACCAGTGATTTGTAATTTGCAGAATGATAGACAAGACAAAAATTCACGTTTTGGCAAATGTGGCATTTTTTAAATGCCACTTTAAACATGATATACTCCCCACCGTTCTCTTTCAGTATGCTTTATTTACCTGTTTTAGCATAATCGGCATTTTGCAGAATCTCGCTCTGAATAAAAGACATTTTTACGATTCTCGATTCTTTCACAATTGTAGATGTGTCTTCTTTTTTTGTTATTTTCGGTGATTCCCAAGTAATAACCTCGTCCTGCCCATCATACTAAGTTTTAGCTATTGAAATTCAAAGCTAATGAGTTTGAAAATACAATCGCTTTTCTTTTGTTCTACATTTATTCGAATATGTCCTTTATAAATCACATTGGGCAAGACGAGGTTATGAATGATGTGCTTGACAAAAGCCCTGGTTTTTCCAATAATGGCATTTTCTAGAATGTCTCTCTATACATGATACTCATAGCACTCACCAGCGTTCCCGAACCTCGGCTTCATGAAGTGCGGGTACTTGTGGCAGGCCTCGTGCAGCTTGGCCACGAAGCCCTGATCGGAGCCCTGCGGCACCCGGCACTGCTCGTCCAGCAACGCTAGCACCCCCAGCCGGTCCTCTATCAGGTCTATACACGGCTGGTTGTCGTAGTCTATCATCTTCCATTTATAGGAGCGACTATTACTAAACGCTTATGTAACTAAAGCTGCCTTTATAGTAATTTAGACCATTTTAGCCAAAATAGCATTTTAGGTAAGCTATTGTTTTTGGTCTCTTTTGACTATTACTGACAAGGACAAATTCATGGTGATTCTGGAATTTTGATAAATAGCTCTCTAAATGAAAGACAAGAAACTTACCAGTGATTTATAATTTGCAGAATGATAAACGGGACAAAAATGCATGTATTGGCAAATGTGGCATTTTTTAAGAATGTCGCTCTAAACATAAAATACTCACCACTGTTCTGTTCCAGTACGATTTATATCCCAGTTTTGGTAAAAGTTGTCATTCTGTAGAATCTCGCTCTGCAATAAAAGACACTGTCCGCGATTCTCGATTCTTTTACAGACGTGCTTCTTCCTTTTTTGGCAATTTTGATGATTCCCAACTAGTAGAATGATATCCTTGATAAACACCCGTGTTTTACCACAAATGGCATTTTCTAGAATGTCTCTCTATACATGATACTCATAGCACTCACCAGCGTTCCCGAACCTTAGCTTCATGAAGTGCGGGTACTTGTGGCAGGCCTCGTGCAGCTTGGCCACGAAGCCCTGATCGGAGCCCTGCGGCACCCGGCACTGCTCGTCCAGCAACGCTAGCACCCCCAGCCGGTCCTCTATCAGGTCTATACAGGGCTGGTTGTCGTAGCCTATCATCTTCCATTTATAGGAGCGACTATTACTAAACGCTTATGTAACTAAAGCTGCCTTTATAGTAATTTAGACCATTTTAGCCAAAATAGCATTTTAGGTAAGCTATTGTTTTTGGTCGCTTTTATCCATTACTGACAAGGACAAATCATGACGATTTTGGCATTTGATAAATGGCTCTCTAAACACAAAAATAAAAAACTTACCCGTGACCTGTAATGATAAACGAGACAAAAATGCTTGTTTTGGCAAATGTGGCATTTTTAGAATGCCACTCTAAACATAATATACTCACCACCGTTCTCTTTCAGTATGCTGTATATCCCGGTTTTAGCATATTCAGCATTTTGCAGAATCTCGCTCTGCAATAAAAGACACTGTCCGCGATTCCAGAAGCACGTCTGTGAGAGAATCGATTCTTTCACAATTTTAATGCTTCCCAGCTAGAAGAATGATATCCTTGATAAAAACCCGTGTTTTGCCACAAATGGCATTTTCTAGAATGTCTCTCTATACATGATACTCATAGCACTCACCAGCGTTCCCGAACCTTGGCTTCATGAAGTGCGGGTACTTGTGGCAGGCCTCGTGCAGCTTGGCCACGAAGCCCTGATCGGAGCCCTGCGGCACCCGGCACTGCTCGTCCAGCAACGCTAGCACCCCCAGCCGGTCCTCTATCAGGTCTATACAGGGCTGGTTGTCGTAGCCTATCATCTTCCATTTATAGGAGCGACTATTACTAAACGCTTATGTAACTTAAAGTGAAAAATTTATATATTTTTTAGATACAACCAAGATAGCATTTTATTGGTCGCTTTTTTCCATTTGACGTATTAATGTCACACAGAGTATTAAGCAAGAAAAATCCTTGTTTTAGTCGATTTAGACATTTTGATGAATGGCTCTCTAAATAAAAGATAAAAAAACTTACCAGTGATTTGTAATTTGCAGAATGATAAACGGGACAAAAATGCATGTTTTGGCAAATATGGCATTTTTTAATGCCACTCTAAACTTGATATACTCACCACCGTTCTCTTTCAGTATGATTTATATCCCGGTTTTAGCATAATCTGCATTTTGCAGAATCTCGCTCTGAATTAAAGACACTGGCCGCAATTCTTGTTTCTTTCAGATAAGTGCTTCTTCCTTTTTTGGCAATTTTCATGATTCGCAACTAATAGAATGATGTGCTTGACAAAATCCCTGGATTTTTCAATAATGGCATTTTCTAGAATGTCTCTCTATACACGATACTCATAGCACTCACCAGCGTTCCCGAACCTTGGCTTCATGAAGTGCGGGTACTTGTGGCAGGCCTCGTGCAGCTTGGCCACGAAGCCCTGATCGGAGCCCTGCGGCACCCGGCACTGCTCGTCCAGCAACGCTAGCACCCCCAGCCGGTCCTCTATCAGGTCTATACACGGCTGGTTGTCGTAGTCTATCATCTTCCATTATAGGAGCGATTACTAAATGCTTATGTAACTTAAAGTGAATTTATAGTTTTTTTAGATACAACCAAGATAGCATTTTATTGGTCGCTTTTTTCCATTTGACATATTAATGTCACACAGAGTATTAAGCAAGAAAAATCCTTGTTTTAGTCGATTTAGACATTTCGATGAATGGCGCTCTAAATAAAAGATAAAAAACTTACCAGTGATTTGTAATTTGCAGAATGATAAACGGGACAAAAATGCATATTTTGACAAATGTGGCATTTTATAGAATGCCACTCTAAACATAATATACTCACCACCGTTCTCTTTCAGTATGCTTTATTTACCTGTTTTAGCATAATCGGCATTTTGCAGAATCTCGCTCTGAATAAAAGACATTTTTACGATTCTCGATTCTTTCACAATTGTAGATGTGTGTCTTCTTTTTTTGTTATTTTCGGTGATTCCCAAGTAATAACCTCGTCCTGCCCATCACACTAAGCTTTAGCTATTGAAATTCAAACCTAATGAGTTTGAAAATACAATCGCTTTTCTTTTGTTCTACATTTATTCGAATATGTCCTTTATAAATCACATTGGGCAAGACGAGGTTATGAATGATGTGCTTGACAAAAGCCCTGGTTTTTGCAATAATGGCATTTTCTATAATGTCTCTCTATACATGATACTCATAGCACTCACCAGCGTTCCCGAACCTTGGCTTCATGAAGTGCGGGTACTTGTGGCAGGCCTCGTGCAGCTTGGCCACGAAGCCCTGATCGGAGCCCTGCGGCACCCGGCACTGCTCGTCCAGCAACGCTAGCACCCCCAGCCGGTCCTCTATCAGGTCTATACAGGGCTGGTTGTCGTAGTCTATCATCTTACATTTATAGAAGCGATTACTAAACGCTTATGTAACTATAGCTGCCAAAATAGTAATTTAGACTATTTTAGCCAAGGTAGCACTTTAGATAAGCTATTGTTTTTGGTCGCTTTTATCCATTACTGACAAGGACAAATTCATGACGATTTTGGCATTTGATAAATGACGCTCTAAATAAAAGATAAAAAAACTTACCAGTGATTTGTAATTTGCAGAATGATGAACGGGACAAAAATGCATGTTTTGGCAAGTGTGGCATTTTATAGAATGCCACTCTAAGTATAAAATACTCACCCAGTGTGCGTGTGAATGTTATCGTCCAATATGATAGAGGCGGAAAGTTCAGTGATTTTCAACTTACAAAATTATGTGTCTGTTTTTGCCAGGCATTTTCTAGAATGTCACAGCACTCACCAGCGTTCCCGAACCTCGGCTTCATGAAGTGCGGGTACTTGTGGCAGGCCTCGTGCAGCTTGGCCACGAAGCCCTGATCGGAGCCCTGCGGCACCCGGCACTGCTCGTCCAGCAACGCTAGCACCCCCAGCCGGTCCTCTATCAGGTCTATACACGGCTGGTTGTCGTAGTCTATCATCTTCCATTTATAGGAGCGATTACTAAACGCCTATGTAACTTAAAGTGAAAAATTTATAGTTTTTTTAGATACAACCAAGATAGCATTTTATTGGTCGCTTTTTTCCATTTGACATATTAATGTCACACAGAGCATTAAGCAAGAAAAGTCCTAGTTTTAGTCGATTTAGACATTTTGATGAATGGCGCACTAAATAAAAGATAAAAAACTTACCAGTGATTTGTAATTTGCAGAATGATAAACGGGACAAAAATGCATGTTTTGGCAAATGTGGCATTTTTTCAAATGCGACTTTAAACATAATACTCACCACCGTTCTCTTACAGTATGCTTTATTTACCTGTTTTAGCATAATCAGCATTTTGCAGAATCTCGCTCTGAATAAAAGACATTTTTACGATTCTCGATTCTTTCACAATTGTAGATGTGTGTCTTCTTTTTTTGTTATTTTCTGTGATTCCCAAGTAATAACCTCGTCCTGCCCATCATACTAAGTTTTAGCTATTGAAATTCAAACCTAATGAGTTTGAAAATATCGCTTTTCTTTTGTTCTACATTTATTCGAATATGTCCTTTATAAATCACATTGGGCAAGACGAGGTTATGAATGATGTGCTTGACAAAAGCCCTGGTTTTTCCAATAATGGCATT